>SNQJ01S0068146.1:72815-93804 GCA_010110895.2 Picea sitchensis | reverse complement strand
GGATTCCCATGGTACCTCAAGTAGAGGTCACATCACACTTTTAGTAACCTCGAAGGGTTCCTAACGAAGTGAGGGTTACTTGCGCCAGGTAGGGTTGTTACATGAGGTTCGAGTAACTGCTTCTCACTCCTTCATTCATCATTCTCTTGAATTCATCAACCTATTCTAGTTTCTTAAAAGTCCCTTTCGAATTTTTTATTACTTTGGACTCAGGACCTTTTCCACCTGGGTTGAATTTTTTTAAAGAAATTGTTGGTTTGCAATGTTTCTCTTAGGAATTTTTAGTGGAGTCTTTCTTTATGTAGTTGGACTTATGTTGTGTATGTATCACTACTTTATGATCATTTATTCAAGGAGGTTGACCAATTGCACCACTGTTCGGGAATGACTCTTGGTATTTATCTTGAAAGTGTGGAGTCTCCTCCTAGAAGGAATGGCTTTTTCTACCATTGGTTTTCCAAAATCAATGTGTGAGACTTTTTCGAACATGAAAAATTCTCCAAGGGATAAAACTGTGCATAAGAATATTATGGATAAAGTTCTTGAGAATACCAAATAAGGTCCTTCCCGATGGAATTCTTGTTCTTTTCCTTTCTTTTCAAACATTGGTTTCCCATTGATGGAAACTTTGAACATTCCTGTGTTGAATGTAGGACTACCAATTTTTTTGTGGACCATTTTGAATGTCCCAAATTCTCTCGATTCTTCTAATATAATAACCTTATGTCGTGGGAATCAAATGGATTATTTAAATTTTACATCAACGAAGTCTACCCCTCTTCCTTCTTCCTCTTTTGGTAAAAATCTAGCTACTAGTAACTACAAATATAAAATGAATAGGAAGAGGAAGAGTAAGAAGAAGAAGTCGCCAACATTTTCTAGTCATTTTGGACACCAGTCATCAACCTTTGCGAGTCTAGTCACTGAGAGTCATACTCGTAATCATTCAACAACCTTTGTGAGTCATGTTGGAGATCTTCTACTAGCCGCTACAAGTCATGCTAAGGGAAAAATTCCAATCACTTTGAGTCATACTGGACATATGTCAACAACCTTTGCAAGTCATGTTGAAGACATGAATCCATCCACTCCAAGTCATGTTGGGAGAACGAAACAAAACTCTACGAGTATTGTTGGAGAAAATTCACTAGCCTATGCAAGTCATATTGGGAGCACAAGTCTAGTCACTACGAGCTATACTGGCATCAAGTCACAAACCTCTACGAGTCATGTTAGAAACCAACATCTAGCCTCTCCAATTCATGTGGGGAGAAATAAAACAAACTCTGTTGGTCATATTGGGGGCATGAGTCTAGTCACTTCTAGTCATACTTGAAAAATGTCACCAACCTCTACAAGTCATGTTGGAGACATGCTATTAGCCATTGCAAGTCATGTTGGGTTAAACCCATCATCCACTACAAGTTATGCTAAGGGCATTGATATTGTTGAGAAACCTAGATGAATAGGATGTAATCCAAAGTTCCATTGTAATATTTGCAAGGGATAGCACATTACTCATTTTGTTAGGACCCTATAATGTACCTTTTTGCTCATACTTTTTGCTATCATTACATCCTTTTCCCACTCATATTTAAGCCTACATTATCACCTTAACCTATTTCTCCAAAGGTATATAACGTTTTTTCTCTTTTCTATATGTTTAATTTGTTTTACATGTAATTTTACATTACTCTCATACTTAGCCATTAATCAGAAATATATAGTTGCTGAAACAGTTTGAACTGCACTTAATATATTGTTGTTGCTTGAAGACCACGCTGTTGAAACAATCAACAGTATGCAAATCATGTTGCTAAAACAGTCCGTGATTTGCGATGTTGAAACAACATTTCACATACAACAGTAACAAGAAGGGGCTGTTATAATGGCCACAACAGTCGTACCTTAAGACCGCACCATTACAATCATCGTTGTTGCTTGAGACCACGTTGCTGAAACAGTCAAACAGGATGCAAATCCCTTTGCTAAAACAGTTCGTGATTTGCGATGCTGAAATAGTATTTTACAAATAGCAGTAACAAGAAAAGATAAATAAAGAAGCTGTTACACTGACCACAATAGCTGTACCTCAAGCCAACACCATTCCAACTACTATAACAACATTTTGCTATAGGAGATCAAAATATCCTATTCCAGCATAGAAGATTAGATCAAACTAAGAATAGGATTTGTATGTACACATGTAATTTTATGCTTAATTGTATTAAGAGGATTCTCCTCTTTAAATAGGGGACAAATCAACATTAGAAAGGAGATTACGAAAGGCTTAGCTAGAAGAAAATTACAGAGAAGGAGCGTGTTCACTTTGGATATTGTAACTTGTCACATTTGACAGATGAATAAAAGATTATTCTGAGCATTCCTTCCTAATTCCTTTTATTTCTGGGGAATCTTGTGAGAAGGAAAGGGCCCACCTTCTTCACAATATTCACCCATTAGTTTCTATAGTGTGTTAGTATTGTTTTTATCTATACCTTTTTAAAACTTTGTTTTGCTGAAACTCTGTTTCCACTGATTGTTACATCGTTTTCATACAATTCATTCCTAGGTAATTGATAATCATTTTGATTGGTAATTCTGTTTGCGGAATGAGTTTATGAAAGTGTGATAGTCAGAGACAGGTGTTGAAGATTCCTTCTTTGGGGAATAGGGTCCTCTTCTCTTTTACAAAATAGTTAGTCTTCTTTCTAGTATGCTGAAAGGTTCCTTTTTCCTAGGCTGTTGTTTCTTAATGTAATCCATGATTCTTCTGATAATTATTTCCTTTTGAATCTTAAACTCTGCAAAAAATAGATTGCTTTTACTGTAATTCAGAGTAGAACTTCATTCTGTTCAAAGCAAGGTGTGATGAGTGTAACTTTTACTACAAATTTCGATTTCTTTTGAGATTGAGCATATACAGTGTGTGATTTCCTTTGAAATAAACAGACTTCCCTGGGTTGACAATTTATGTAACACTTGATTGTTTTAATTAATAAGCAATTATAGTGACCAACAATATTCTCGTTCTACTAAGACTATGGCCCTTGTTTGAAGGCCCTTATGATCCCACATCATATTTAATCTCCCAACAACCTATTCATCCATTAGTTCATGAAGTGGTTAAGTCGATGAAATATTAAGTTGATACCACTCTTCTTTTGTGTACTGATGTGTCTCTTGAACATGTTGTCTTGCATCCTTTTCAACTATTTGTTGAGGAAGTGGTCATGCCAGTGAAATTTTTGGTCGATCCAACTCTTCTCTTGGAGAGTGACGAGTCTACCAAAATGGTTGAGATGATGCAATATTAGATCAATCCCACTCTTATTTTTGGGAGTTATGTATCTATCAACTATGTCTTTAGCATTTCAATTTCAGTACCTTCTGAACAAGGGGGATTTCCACTCTCTTCAAGTAGGCTCCCTCCAAGTCCTAGGATGGTTTCGTTTGATTCGAATGATCTTTTTGAGCCTCTCCTTCCTTCTTATGAACCCTTACAAATGATGGTTAAATATAATTCAAAATTAATTTACTAATGTATTTTAGATGAAGGATCCTCCATAATTATTTTAACCTCCTCAGATTGGCAAGCTTTGGGTTCTGCCAACCTTGTGTCAGCTACCAGTGTGAATTTGGCTTTCAACAGAAGACCTAGTGAATATTTGTTGATTCTTCCTTAGTTTCCTATCATGTTAGGTTGGAATACTATCCTAGACGATATCCTAGTTGTTTTATTCCCTTTAGACTTCAATATGCTTCTTATGCATGACTATGTTTATGTTATGAATGATGTGTTGTCTACACTCTTTTGTGTGATGCATTTTCCTCACTATGGAAGTTTTTTCAATTGATTATATAGAATATGATAATCACCATCCTAATTCGAATTTAGTTATGGCTTCTCCTCTATATGTTCCTAATTTTTTAGTAGACTCTTCCCCGCCATGGGTGAACTTTGTCACATCTTATCCTTAGTGTTCAATTTCTTTTGAGATGGGATCTTTACAATCATGATATCCTTCTTGAGACAAGGTCTCTTCAATTAATTAGGTGGTATATCTAATCAGAGCATGTGAGCCATTTATTTCCCCTTTTGGCATGAGTAATATGGCGTTTTCTCGATCTTGAGCTTGATCTTACGATTTGTAAGACCTCTAGCCCTAGTATTTGCACATCATTGAGTCTCCGTTTTTTGGATATTGAATTTTCTTCGAATGAGATTATACTTGAAGATATGATTATGGGTTTTTGAACTCTTCCTCAAACACAAGATTTATAGGTTGGTTACTGAATAAACCCTTGGCTCGAGCCTAGAAATGGGATCTACCTGAAGCATTTGTATGCATAAGACGTAAGTCTATGTGGTTCTTTGTACCATATTGTCCTTTTAGGGTTTATTGTTTTCATGTTTTGTATTGTAGAGCCCATTTTCTTATCAAAGGTTTCTATATTAAATTTATTAACTTCTAGGTAAGTGTTGCTAGTCATATATACAAGACTTTGGATACATTTTTATTTGGTATATTTTTGTCATGTTGATCCATTCTGACATGTAATGATATTAGAACTAACATATAGGTTATATTTTCCCCTCCATGCATTTTGCATTATCTATTTCATTTTCATTTTTCCTTAGGTTATACCCGATTGATTTGTGACACAGAACCTTATTTTTTGTAAACCATGTGGTAATTCATGTGGTAGAAACTTGTTCGTATTTTGGTTCCCATGCTAAATTAATTTCATAGGTTTGGGAACCATGTTTAGTACCTCCATGACTTTGCGTTGAATCCTTATAACTTGTTCTCATTCTTATTTTGGATAATACCTCATGCGGCTCCAAAATTTTTGTGTTAAGTTGTAATTGCATTGCATATTTACCACTTGTGACTTTTAGCCTAATGTTGGATTAATATCGTTGTTCTTTAGCCTCTTGATTATGCATTCTCATTAGTTTCTAGCCTTGCAATCTTTTCCTTTTCCAAATGACACTTGTATCCGTGGAGAAAACATTCCTTCAGGTGTCCATATCCTACATGTGTTTCCTTTCATTGAGTATAGGTATGTTACTCTCTCTTGGAACTAGTTTGCATGCCTGCAACACTCGTTTCCTCAATTGTAATATAACATTCATTTAATCTTTTCCAGGATTTATAATATGAAAGAGACAAATATCAAATAAAAAAAAAAGAGGATGGGAAAGATTTTCATCTTCACTATTTTGGTAGCAGTCGACTCTCCCTTGAACAAAGAACAAAATTTTGAGTCGATGTCTGGACAATTTGGGTTTATTATGGATTTAGGAAACTAAACTAGTTACACATAGTTTTACTCATCTGAATGGTTATTCTTCTAGTCACTATGAAGAATCTAACGATGCCTCTTGTGTTGCAGACGTATGTTATCATTCATATTTCATTCCATGTTTCCTAAGTCTATTTTATCCTATGTATACCATATTACTCTGTATAAACTAAGGTGTATAAACTAAGGTGTATAAACTCAACTGTATATGCAATAGGATACACATGTAATATTACTCTGTATATGGGTAGGCATATTTTATCCTATGTATACCATTCCTCTGAATTCCTGAATTTGCAAGTCATCCTTCCCCTATGTCAAGAACTTATTAAAATAAACAAGAATATTTTTCCTGTACTCATGCTAGTATAGTAGGTCCCCATTGACTTCCTTTTGGAGGGTCAAATATTATCAACTATGACACATTGCTCCGAGATCTTTACCTAGAGACATACCCTATCCATATTTACATCATTGATATATGACCTTGATCTCATCATATGACATTTCATCAATGGTTGTTGATTGAGTGGTTTCCCTTGTGTTCGACACGAAGAACAATATTCACACATTAGGGTTCATGCAATATCTTCAGTTTCGTTTGAACCCATTGTTGGTTTCCTTACCTATGCCAACAATTTTTTGTTATTGGTTTCTATTCATAGGGTCGGTTTCATGCACTATTCCATTTGGTGCATGCAAGAGACATAGTCAATTGTGGGTTCTTTCAATATTTCATATGAGATATTCTAAATATTTGGCCTTTTGTTTTTCCTCATATTGGATGATGGGGGAATCCTTAATTCCATTCTTCTGGTGTATCTCTTCTTATTTAATTCGAAACATCTTTCTTTGGGATAGGGATCTAAATTATTTAATAGTACCTTGGTGCTTACATTCATTAGTGGCAGGTTCCCTCACTATTGATAGTTGTAAAAAATCAATGTCCCCTGATTGATAGATTCTACAAATGTTCGACATCGTCTCCTTTTTTCTCACTTGCTATAATGTACCAGGTACCTTGACTCCCATTATCATTATCAATGGGTTTTCTTGATTTTTTTAACAATATACATCAATCATCAGTAATCAAATGTTGTCTCACCATGTTTGAATTCATCACATCTATTCACATAATGTAAATTCATACCATCAAAAATTGATTTGAAGACCTCAGGTCTATAGTAGCATCACCTATTTTATGTTGCTTCCCAACTTGTGTTGGATAGTATCACTTCCACTCATGACATTGGTAGTTTTGGGAGATTGGTTTGTTCAAATATTGTTTCCATTTATCTTCCTATCATTTTGAGACATAGATCCATTGTGTATCTCTTTCGTGGCTATGATCTATTTTGACATGGATTCACTGTGTATTCATTTTTTTCCCATTATCACTACTTCTATATATACATATTTCATGGATCCATATTTACTTGATTTGGCAGCCATAATTTTGTTACTCATGAGCATGGGTATGCTTTCCTTAGGAACAAAATACTCTTAATTGTTTTCTATTGTAGGTTTTGTTCTTGGACCAAATTTTGGAAAATTTCAACTTGACCCACTGCATATTTACCTCCCATATTTGTAATTTATTTCGGCCATTAGTTTCTCTTCTGACCTCACACATTAGGGGGCATCTGTTATAGCATCAATTGTCCCCACATATGTATTGATGACATGTTTGTACCTTTTCTTTCCTACTTGCATATATTAACCCCCTTTTCCTCCCCCGGATTCATCAAAAAGCACTATTTTTTAACATACACACACCCATATAGCTATGGAAGGTGCGTACATACACATGTTACTCCATTGCAGGGTTTATACACCTTAGTTTAGTTTAAAAAAATATGGGTAGGCTTCATGAGTTTACCTAGTTCATGATCCCCTATTTCCCATATAAAATTGTTTGTATCCACTCCAACCACTTAGAGAAGGTGTAAAGTTAGCCTAAGGCTATAGGAGAAGAAAAAAAATACTAAAAGAAATTTGCCTCTTTCTATTATATCTAGTCAAGAATAATATCATTTGCCTTCCTTAGGCCTTCACTAGCATTGGAGTTTGAGGTGATACCTATACTCAGTGGCCTTGGTGGAGGAATTTGAATCTAGGTTTTGAAGCAATGCCTCCAATAGAAATAAGTTGTAACAATCCTATGTTTGTTGTTAATTTAATAAAGAGAAAATTTTCCTATCCACTTCTAAGTTGTTATTGAATGATTGTTTAATTTAATTTATATCAATTTATAATATTAATTGGATTTAATTGTCATTTTATTTAAAGTTAGTTTTCAGATAACTACCTCTTTCTTGCAACATATTTCTTTGTATGTTTGTAGGTAATTAGAGAAAGGATTGGAACTTTGAAGCAAAAATTCAACTGTGGATCGAGATCAAGCGTAGGATACAAGGTCAATATCCATTTATATTTGCAAGGATTAGTTACTTATTTTTTTCTTAACTACTTTATGGTATTCAATTTTCTTTTCAAAGGTCCTCACTCAATTTTCTTTTTAACCCATAGCCACATGGGAATTTCCCCATAACAGTTCCCACATCGTTTTCCCAAATAACTCAAGTTGATTAAATTTCTTAGTGTAAGGATGCCAAAGTGGGTGAAATACTAGGGACCCAAACCCATATCAGTGATGCCAAAACCATAATTGTTTTTAAAAATTCAAAGCAAATTCTCACCATATGAAATAGGTAATTAAGGTCCTGGAGGGTTCTCTTTATTTCACATACCTAAAATCTAAAATCCTGACAAAATCGAATTACCATACATTTTATCCTCATTCATGTCATCCTAAAATCCTTAATCCTGTTGTGTCAGTGTAATTTCATGGTGTTGCATTCAATATCCATAGCCAAGTATATATCTCTCATGTGAGAAGGGATGAGAACTATCTCAATGCTCTCCTTCCAAAGCCACCAAAATAATATGATAGTTGATAATGTATGTGAACAATAAATGGCTATTGACATGTACTACTCCACCCTTAAGAGATGTGGAAGATTGTGTGCTCCCTAGAAAGAGATTTTAATGAAAGAGATGGCACTTTCCCTTGCTTGAGATAAAATCATGATTAGTTTTCACCATAACTAATCTCTCGATCATGTCCTTAATGACCATTGTAGAGTTTCCTAAAAATATCGATTATCTTACATTTTCTTTTTATCTCCTAGTAATCACCTTAATTACCACTATAGAGTGTCCAAAAACTATTCATAATCTTATCTTTTTTCCCTTGGCTATCTTGATTCATGTCAAAAGGACGTATTACTATGTTATATTGTCCCTATTCCCTAGGAAAAAGGTGCTATACATGTTCCTCCTAAATTAGAGAGACTCATCCCACTCTTGTAGCCCCACAAACACTCTAATGAATTACATTGCCAACCATTAATACCCTACATTTATATATCACATGACATTGTATAGTTAGAGAAACATTAGGTCAAATTGGATTAATGATTTTGTTATATTATTTGATATTATGATGGAAAAAAAATCTTTAATCTCCCAAACATGTCCTTAATGACCACTACATTGTCTCCTAAGACTATCAACAATCTTATCTTTGTTTCTTATCTCCCACTCATCACTTTAATGACAATCTTACTTTAATGACAATCTTAGAGTCTCCAAAAAACTATTAATGATCTCTTGGTTTCCTTCGCTATCAATATTCCTCTAAAAATGACATATTCCTATGTTAGATTTTCCTTATTCCTTGGGAAAAAGTTATTATACATATTCCTCCTAAATAAAAAATTTCCTCCCACACTTGTAGCCCCACACACACTATAATTCATTTCCAACCATTTTTACCGTGCATTTATATATCAATTGACATTGTATAGTTATAGAAGCATTAGATCGAATTGGGTTGATCATTTTGTTATCTTATATGATATTAGTGTTGAGCTAATGAAAAAAATATTTGAGTTTTCATATTTTCCATCTTTAAATTTCACCTATATGATTTTCTTTTATTTGTCATATTCATTTTTTAATTTTATTTTACCTTTCTAAAATCGGATTCAATTTAGTTTCATTGTTAATTGTTATTACTATATGTATACACATCTAAAAGTAATGCAAATTCATTTTTTGTTTTCATTTTACTTTGTTGGAATTAAATTCAATTAAATTTCAATGTTGTACTTTACTCAAAATGAAAAATGTATGTGTGGTAGTTATTTTAATATTTTAAGTTTCTTTGATTCCATTTTTCCCGTTCAATAATTTTTGACAATTTCATTATGAATAATTTTTTAATTTAGATTATGTTATAATTCAATTATAAATTTAATTTTGAATATTTATTTTAATTTATTATTAATTTAAATTATTGTTTGTTTTTTTTGTACTCCTTGTTTGCAACCGTAGGAAGTGTTAGAATAAAAGAGATGTGCTCATTTTTCCATAGACAATATAACAATATTGGTATCCAACTATAGGCATGCAGCCACCCCCGAGCTCCTTTAACCTTGACAGATAGAATAATTCTAGAAGAAAACCCTAGAACCAATAGCCAATCAAAGTAGCGTACTTATTTGCAAAGCCAATGTACCAAAAAAATAATCCAAACTATAACCAAGGGAAAAAGTCCAAACCATAACCAAAGACCAAAAATCCTAGTTGCAGTAGTTGCAGTTTCACTCCTCCAAACTTGTGCACTGTGTCTGGTTTTTTGGGTGAGAGAGTGTGAACAAATGAACCAAGACGTCCTCTATTTTTACTAGTCTGTCCAGTGAATTTTCTGGCTAGGCCAACCCGACTTTTTGGTAATTACATTTTATGTTTATCTATTTCCTATGGATCCGACATGTCTTCTTGGAGTATAATACCTTAATATTATATATTATGTTGAGCTGACATGTCTTCTAGGGTTCTCACACATTTGTTTAGGGTTTTTCTTGCTTCTCGAAAGATTATAATATCGTCAAATGTTACTGCAGTAGAGGTTAATACACATCCCACTGGTACATATCAACCTCCTCTAGCTAGAAATTATTTAAAAAAATGGTCTTTAACTGGGCTCTGGAAACCATTCAGCAGATAACATTATAGCCACACATGCTATATCATTATCATGTAGATCAACTCATGAGAAATATCATCATTATCGGTATCATCTAATAGCATCAAATGCATCATCTCTGGAATCCATACTCCATCTGAGTAATCAAGCATGATGTGAATAATTCACTCACTCAATCGAGGTGATGCTGGAGATGTGTCTTCTAATCCAGGCATATGTCCTAGAGAATGATTGTCCCAATAGATGTTGAAAAGATACATGAACTCTGAGACCATACATGAATGTTAGTCTCGGACTATTTTTCTAATTGGGTCATATGTACAATAGAGATCCATATCTACTCATATGCCTTAGAAATTATCAGTCCTGTATCAACCACCCTATTCGGGGACATCATGTCCTTAGGGGGTGTACTATTCAACCTGATCATGCCAATAACTATTCCTTAGGAAAATACTAGTCCATGATCGTCAACAATATGCCATCCTAGACCATTCTCCATAGGGAAAATATCTGTCCATCAACACACTAACTATCCATCTAGATGGAAGTGGATAATATCATGCAAGCGCTACAATGCCATCAATAGAACACAATTATGTATATCCATATTAGTATAGAACTAATACCCAGTGATAAACAACATATAACACAACTATGTATATCCATATTAGTATAGAACTAATACCCAGTGATAAACAACCACTCCTCGTAGCACACAAATACTAATGAGTGACACATAGTAACTACAAATCGAATACATTCACCACAATAGCATACAACTATTGTCCAAACATACAGTCTCCTAAATAATCATATCATCTGATATCAACCTACATAAACAATATCATGACACAAACTGAGTCATTTGGGCCATTCTTCCACTCACAACTATGATATATAGAAGAACATCTTCCCTTAGAAAGTAAAACATCATCCATGGGCTATCGGGACTATTCTTCCCAAACATAGAAGAATAATTGTCCCTGATTTCTAAGCATGGACCATTCACCTAACTGGGCCATTCCTCTTGCACTAATCATAGTGCAACCTAGAGAGAATGATTCTTACCTAGGGAATGCATGTTCCTGATTATTGAACCTGGACCATTCACTTAACTGGGCCATTCCTTTGGCACTAATCACAATGCACCCTGGAGAGAATGAGTCTTCCCTAGGGAATGACTTTCCAGACCATTTCCTAAGGAAATGACTATCCTACACAAACCTCCAAAATGAACCATTCTTCGAAACTTCTCACAACTGTGAATTTCGAAGGAATGACTTCCCAACGAGGCAGACCATTCTACTTGACCACTACTCAGAGTGACTTCCAAGAAGAATGATTTTTCTAGACTATTCCACCACATTGGCCACAAGGGGAATCATTGTCTATGGTACATCAACAATCTATCAGACCATTTTCATTATGAAAATGATTGTCCGATCTGGACCATTTTTTGAACTAGAAAATGCATTTCCGTCATAAATATCAAAAAACTTTCTAGACTGGAAAGGAACTACCCAACCTAGATCATTTTTCGAATTGGAAAATGATTGTCCATAAATCAATAACATATGAGTGCTCCCTCCCAAACTAGGAATAATCACTTATTTTTCCAATAAGGAAGTCATCTCCAGGAGCCCCATATTATCCCTTAAGTATGCAAACTTTTCATCTTAGACAAAGGCTTTACCAAAATATCTTCTATCTGCTCATATGTCAGGATATACTGGAGAACCAATTCTCCCCTATGGACTTTATCACGGATAATATAATGCTTTATCTCAATGTACTTCGACCTGTCATGGAACACCGGGTTCTCTGAAATCTTCACATAGCTTTGATCATCACAATATATCACAGTATAATTCAGCATGTGATCAGACAGTCCAAAAACTAACTTATAGAGCCACATTAATTCCATACAAGGATCACAAGCTACAATATAATCTACTTCTGTAGTGATGAGTGCAAGACACTTTTGTTTCCTGCTAGCCCATGACATCGTGGAAAATCTCAAACTGAAACATATCCAAGTAGCAATTATTTTGTCATCTGCACTCCCTACCCAATCCATGCAGTTGTATATCATAACTCAAATGTTCCAGAAGGAAAATATCCAGCTAAGTATTCTCCAAATACATTAACAAGCCAATCAATTGTCAATACATAGATGATTCAATTTTATCAGAGACTCTCAACTTATTTAGATCTTTCATCATGGGAGTTTTCCATGGATTTGCAATCCATCATCTTGGACTTCTAAAGAACCATTTCAATATACTTCCTTTGTCATAGGAAGTTTTCACGACGCTTTTGTTGTACATTAGAGGCTTTGCACCAAGATTGTTTGAATCCATACAAGGTCTTCTTCCATCTACATACAAGGGTTTGTTTCTGGTATACCTCAAAACCTCGAGGTTTCTCTACATATGCTTCTTCTTCAATTACTCTATTGAGAAGAACAATCTTTACATTCTTCTAAAATGAACTCCAATCCATGGATACTATAGGAGATATAATGGCTCGGGTAGAGGTATGTATGGTTACTGGAACAAGATATCATCATATTTTTATCCCTCCTTCAGGGAGAACCCTCTAGCCACGAGTATTTCCATTCTCAAGTATTTTGCACAATTTCTCACATACATTGTTCTTCATCACAACGTCCTTATATTCCTTATGGTTGACTACTTCTAGTGGATTCAAACTTGTTCAATTGGTTGTTCTGACCTTTCTTTATTTCTTGGAATCTTCATGTTCTTCAACTTTGGGGTTCATATATTCTTCTATAGATTACTTTCCCTTCCTTCCTATAGATCCCGACTTCTTCCTTTCGTCATAGAAATGTAGATGGACAATCAAGGATACTCAATGATTCTTTTCGAATGGCTGCTACTTTCAATGAAGAACATGGATAGATACTTCATAGTCTTCATGGATTCATCTTCCCTAGATCATATCATTGGGGATTATCTCCCTCATAATCCCATATTCATGCTTGAATGAGCAATATGCATGCTCTTGTTTTGGAATTATGTGATCATCTCCCTCCATCTTAGAGATTCCATCCTTTTGTCTGTTGCAACTCTATCTGCTTTCTGCAAAGTGTCACAAGCCCTTTTTGGTTTCCTTTTGATTACTCACTTCCTCTTAGTATGACTCCTCTAAGTCTATTTAAGTTTGTTTCTATTTGTTTCTATTGCTTTCCATATGGAAGTTGTATCATCCTTAAAAACTTCTTTTATAACAATTTTCACATAGATTGTTCATCAGACATATTTCACAAGGGTATCTGCCCATAACAAGAGAAACAAGAGAAAACAAAAATTCTTTGTAGAGGAGATGTTAGTTTATCTTTAAAACAAAGACAATAAGCATGTATATCAATGGTATTCATATGTAGTCATGTATTCATTTCACCTAGCAATAATAGAGCCTTTGAAATATTGTTTTCGCAATTTGTAATGTAGCAACTATCACCCGTGATATAATCAATTTTGAAGCTTAATAATTTGATCAAACCTGGAACCTAAAGCCTCAACTGCTATGGAGGTTTTCCTTGTTCTCTTGAATTCAATGAATCCAAGATTACAACTTAGACAAGGTCTCTAGTACTTTCCCTGGAAGCACATTCATGTTTTGCTAGATAATATTACTTGGATAACATATACAAGTGCATACCATTGAAACCTTGTAGCATTGTCTAGCTTGTCTTCTAATATGATACTAGATACCATCTTGAAAAGAAGATATTAGAAACTCAATGAGAAGATTCAATGATTAGAACAAGCTAGAAACTCTAAAGTTTCAACTTTGATCATAAAATCAATTTGAATAGAAGTCAACCTTTGACTTTGACCTTGACCAAAAATTTAAACCTAGCCTTTTTTCTAGTTGAGGGTAACAAGAGGTGCCCAAGGCTAGGGAACACTAGGATATCAAGGAATTAGGTCAAATGCTTCACCGGAAGTGCGCGAACACAAGGGTTATGGTTTTTTGCAGCTGCATAATTTGAAAAATTAGTTGCAGTTGTAACTAGTGCCACAATGAGCTTTAAAAAATAACTTCCCAATCTATCTTCCAATGGTTAGATTGTCTGAAGATAGTGTGGTCCCATAATCTATTAGAATAAAAGAGACGTGCTCATTTTTCCATAGACAATATAGCAATATTGTCACCCAACCATAGGCACGTAGCCACCCTTGAGCACCTTTAACCTTGACAAACATAATAATTCAGGAAGAAAACACTAGAACCAAAAGCCAATCAAAGTAGTGTAATTCTCTCCAAATATAGTGTACCAAACAAATAATCCAAACCATAACCAAGGAAACAAGTCCAAACCATAATCAAAGACCAAAAATCATAGTTGTAGTAGTTGCAGTTGCACTCCTTCTCTAAACTTGTGCATTGTTTCTCTTTTTCTGGGTGTGAGAGAGTGAAGAAATAAGCCAATACATCCTCTATTTATACTAATCTATCCAATGAATTTTTTGGCTGGGCCAACCTGACTGGTAATTACATTTTTTGTTTATATTTTTCTTGTGGAGTCGACTTGTCTTCTTGGAGTATAATACCTTGATATTATATATTATTCTAAGCCGACATGTCTTCTAGGGTTCTCACACATAGTTTTATGGTTTCTCTTTCTTCCTGAAATATTCTAGTCCTGTCAAAGGTTACACGTAGAGGTTAATACCTACCACAACTACCATAATATCAACAGGAAGGAGAACAAGTTCATATGGTAGGGGAGGAAGATTACTTGGATTGCTTGGATTTTTTTGAAGATGATTCAGATGATAAATAGATTTGGTCAATGTCAAGTGGCCTCCACTCTGAGTCCATCCCTGGAATTCCTTTTTCAACTACCTAAATGGTGGGTGGTGATGTAGAGGTTACATGCCCCAAACCTAGAAGTCATATTGGCGATCTGGGGCAGGTGGTGGTTCTTTCCATGCAGAACCAAGGTTTGGAGGAGCTATGGATGGTTTGGGAAGACACATATATCACCTTTGGTATCTTCTCTTATCATCCGCATGAAAAATTATCTGAATGTCTCTATACGGAGGCTCATCACCCATAGAGTTTTTTTGAAAAGGGTTTCTCTTAGGAGATTCCTTTTGAGGGTCTTTGGCTAAACCAACTACCTTTCGATGCCTTCACAAGGGAATCTAGAAAATCAGGTAGCGCTTTTTATCGATTGATCTCTCAAAGGTTGGATGGATCTCCATCTCAGGATATTTAGAGAATTATTTATATGGGATACAAATTAGCCATGAATTGGGTAAGTTCTCTTCACTTGACCCATCACAATTTCTCATCTCCACACATTAGTCTGTGTAAATGTCGGTAGGAGTAGAGGGTTTGGGGAAGGGAACCTCCGACTCCATTGAGTTTCAAGAAGGCAATGGACAGACCCCGGGAATTGGGGCTCCATAGATAGGGCATAAAATATATTCAAAATACCATAAGTCATAAAAGACTCAAAAATCCTAGGAAAGTATTAAACTGGTGCCAAAACCAAAAACATTGGTGATCAGAGAGGATATAATGCTACCACAGGTTTTGGAAATGGTTGAGATGATGGTCATGGGAAGGATAAATGGGAGACACTTGGGGATAAATTCGTTGCAGGATTGGGTAAGCTATTTGTGGACTGGAAAGGTGGACAGTATGCCCACAATACAAACCCTCTCAAATAGTTGGTTTATGTTTCGATTTCAGTCTCATGTGGATACTACCAAGATTTTGAATGCTCCTTAGTGCTTCAACTCATTTCTAATATTGTTGAAGATATGGTCACCATTAGTCAATGCTAGCCATGAAAGGATATGTAAGCTCCTAATTTTGGTTCGCATTCCTAGACTTCCAAAAAAAATCTGGTTTCTGAAGGGTTTCGAATATCTGGGGAACATATTAGGTAGATACATGGATGCAGATATGTCATTGAAGGACACGGGGAAAATGTCTATGGCATGCATATTGGTATCTATGAACATTCATAAGGTCTTATAAGAGGAAATCGATTTCTTTTGGGGAGACAAGTCCATTCTAAAAAAGTTGGACTATGAAGGAATACCCTTCAAATGCGTAGATGCCACAAACATGAACACAATGCCATTGATTGTCTTGTTCCTATGCAAAGGAAAAATAACCAAGGTCCAACAGGGTTAGAAAAAAATAAGTGAGGTGCCTCACAATTGGGGGAGCCCTACTCAAAACCCTCAATGAAACTAGGCAAGGCAGGGCATAAGGATTTTAGGGCCTTCTCAAACAATGTAATTCTGAGACATCAGGACTAGAATAAAACACCGCGACCTAGTAAAGAAGAAATTTTATAAAAAGAACCATATCTTGCCAAAGAGACTTCTAGGATGATACAAAAAGGACTCACATCACAATTGGGTATGCCACCTCATTTCCCCAATCCTTTACATTTTTTCTTTCAATATTTATCTTTTTTGGGTAAAAATTGGATGGAATCACTGAAGAGTCTCCCTTCTCCCTCTACATCTAGTCAACAATCACCCTTATACCACTTTGTTCTTACTCTATCCCAATTTGATCCAAGCTTCCATTCCACCTTAGTCTTGTATGTAGACTCTTCAAATGATTCCAAAGAGAACCTAATGGCTTATCAATTGAGAAATAGGTCCATCCCATCTCTGGGAGACATTAACCATAGGATGAACAGTTTAAGACTCAACCCTGCACCTTCTTCGATTAGGAAAGGGAGGGGAAGGAGGAAGGAGGTCAAATATTTCAAAGGCTCATAATAGGGACAATTTGGATATGTAATAAGGATGAAAACTCTCCATCACTGGGCCCCTTAGAGCAGTGAAACCCTTGGTTGGGTTTCCCAAATGAAGATACTTTATTTCAATTGTAGGGGTGTGGCGAGCCCAGGGAAAACACTCACTCTCCATAGGCTGGTGGATTCAACCCAACCCAACATTTTGTGGCTTAAGGAAACCCTAGGGGATTCTATCTAGGTGGTCCCCTTTTGGAAAAAATATAGAAAGGTTGGAAATTTTTTGTTATGGATTCTATACGTTGCTCAGGGGGACTTTCTATTGGATGGAATTCAATATTTATAAATTTAATAAATGATTGGGGATTTGATTCAGATCTAGAAATAAATGTATGTGTGGAAGATATGGGTTATTGTCTCACAATTCTAAATGTATACGAGCCTCCCCAAGACTGTATTCCTTTATGGGATAATCTATTCAACAAATCTTTTTTGAAAACTAAGGACCTCATCTTTGTAGGTGATCTCAACTTATTATTAGGACTAGTCAAATCCTGGGGACAAACAACTCATCCTAATTCCGTCTTGGACTATTTTAGGAATAAAATAGGTGAGGAAATGATTTTTTACATTGAACCCATGTCAATGAGACCAACTTTGAGAAATAATTGCATTGGAGTGGATTTTATAGCCAAGAGGATTGACTACTTTCTTTTAGTTGAATCGTTGGTGGAGTTCCCATTGATATTCAACCAATGGGTGGGAACGGGAGGTGATTCAGACCATCACCTAGTATTCTTGGAGGTTTCCAGGAGACCCAATAAACCAATGAGCCCTTTCACGTTCAACTCAGCTTGTCTTCAAGAAGAGGAATGTTTTAATTTGGTCAACGAAGTTTGTATCCCAATTGGACAAGATGGTAGGGTTGCAATACAGTTTGTCCAAAATCTAAAAATACTAAATAGGGATAATATGGATTGGGAAAAGAGGAAAAACTTGATTTATGAATGGGATATTATAAACATTGAAGCAACCCTTCAGGCTCATTATGAATCAGAGGGTGTAGGTTATGCAACATATGAATCAAAAGAAGAATTGGTCACTCTAGAGAAGGCCAAAAAGAAATTGTTAGAAGAAAAGGAGGAAGAATGGAGTTTAAAAAGTATGGCCCTTTGGATGAAGAAAGAATATGGAAATGCAAAATTATTTCAAGCCTATGCAAAAGGGAGGGAAATGGCTAATACCATATGGTGCCTTAAGGATGAAAATGGAAGGGAACACTCCTCCTTTGAGGACTTGACTCAATTGGGCACAAACCATTTCAAAACCTTATTCAAAGTTGATGAGCAAGTTTCGATTGATGCAATAGTGTAGTTAACACTCTTCTTCCCACGTTTTTCAAAGGATGTTGATAACATGGAACTCATGGAAGAAGTCACATAAGAAGAATTAAAAGAGGTAATTCATAGATTCCAAGAAGATGAGTCCAGGTCTGAATGGTTGGTCTATGGATTTCTTCTTGGGACTTTTTTATTTTATCGAGAAAGACATCCTTAAGGTGGTAGAGGAATCTCATATTAATGGAGTTATGCATCCTCCACTAGATTCCACATTTATTGATATAATTCCTAAAAAGGATGCATCACAAACTTTTGAGGAGTTTAGGACCATCTCCCTCTGTAATGATATTTATAAGGTGGTGATAAAAATTATAAGCAGAAGACTAAAATCCATCCTATTTGAATCAATCTCTCAGGAACAATTTGGTTTTATGGAAGGTCAACAAATTCAGGAAGACACCGGAGTAGACTAAGAAACCTTACATAGCATGAAGACCGAGAATACTAAAGGGGCAGTGGTAAAGATCGAGCTTTCCAAATTATATGAAAGAGTAAGTTGGTTATATATCAGAATGTTGCGTGCTCACTTGGTATTTTATATACCCTTTATAAATTGGATCATGATGATACATGTGGATATCGGTGGCCACCCACCTTTTCCAACTAGCTCAAAACAGTTTTCTGGAAATTTTGGTAATTTACTATTTTTAGCAATTTTTAACTTCTAGGGCCATTTTGAGGGCCTAAATGAAGGTTTTTCGGGATTTCACTTCCCAATTATGGTTGAAACCATAATTACTCCCCAAAAATGAATCTCCTCGATGATACCTTTCCAACGGGCTATCATGCGCCTAAAACAGCGATCGTATGCAAAAGTTACGACCTCGGGAAGTTGATGAACTAACTTACCCAAACGGGGCCCACATAAATTTTGGCACTTCATCTCCTAGGGTTAGGTTTTTGGATGTCTAGGGTTCCTGGAATTTCTTTTTATTGTAAAAATGCATTCAGAGCCTCATTGTAATCATCTTCTTGCGAATGTGAGTAGCCGTCACATCTCTTCTCAGAGATAAGATGCCACCATTCTAGCGAGTCTTTCACTCTGTATTTTTACAGTCTCTGTACATCTCTTTCATTAATAAAAATCATGTATTACTGTATATATGTTTTTATGGCTGCATATATGATACACTTATGTTATATTATTGAATATTTGCAATATCTCTGTTCATTTCTTTATTATATCTCCGCTCTCATTTCCTGCCGAAAATAATCCGAATCAGATGAGTTGTCTATCGTCTGTCTCCTTTTCAATCATCATCAATGGGGCCACTTCAAATTTCTTCTCAACTAAAAGGGGTCTGTGCTAGGGATATCCGTTGTATCCTCTCCTTTTTTTATTGGTTATTGCGGGTCTCAGTGGGGCTATTTGGGATGAAAAATCAAGAGGAGAATTCCAAGGTATTTTCATATCCCAAAATATCAGAATTACATACCTTCTTTTTGTGGATGATTTTTATATTTTTTGTTGTGGTAGAAGGGGAGATGCAAAAAAGTTAAGCCAAATTCTATATATTTTTGGGAGAGCTACTAGGATGCAAATAAATGGCAAAAAATCTACTTTGTTGACCAAACTTATGGAGGAAGAGGAAATTAACACCTATAATGAGTTGTTCCGATTTGATTTTTGGCCTTTTGACACAAGGTTAAAGTACTTGGGATTACCTCTTAAGCCCAACAAATACAAGAAGTAGGATTGGAATTGGCTAGTAATCAAACTTGAAGAAAGAGTAAAATATTGGAAATTCCACTCGTTATCTAGACCAGGAAGGCTAGTATTAGTAAAGTTTTTCTTAGAAGTAATTCCAGTCTATTGGATTTCATTAGATTGGATTTTGAAGGTAACGCTGGAAAATATAAGGCGTACTTGTTTCAGATACTTATGGGCAGGATCAACTATAAACTTTTTCCTCCCATGGGTGAAATGGAATGTCATGGTGGTACCCAAAGCACTAGGGGGTTGGGGATTGAAAAATATTCACCTATTCTGTAAATCCCTTGATGCAAAGGTTGACTAGAGGATACTTATGATAGACAATTTTGTTGGAATGTTGATAGGGGGGTTGAATAAGTATGAGCAATTTTACCACTTTTAACCACAATATGTAAACTTCAACTTAATCAACATTATATAATCAATATATTATCACTATATCATGAGAATATATCATCAGTATCTCATGAGCATATAATCATAATAATAATCACATCAACAACATCAGATCAAGTACACAATACACCAGAATTTATGTGGAAACCCAAATGGGACAAAACTACATAATTATTTCTTATATATCAAAGAATACATTCATTGGAAGCACCAACTCCCCAATTTTCTAGTTGCAGCATGAAGGAGGATATGACCCCCTATTTATAGGCCCCAACCTGAAGGAACCTACAACTCCCTGAATTATATGTCTCCAACCAGAAGGAGACTACAACCCCCTGATTCTCAGGATCAAACCC
>SNQJ01S0068145.1:9674-39717 GCA_010110895.2 Picea sitchensis | reverse complement strand
AATATGACATAAATGTTATTCATGACGGAAGAAAGAACACCTATACCTTGGAGAAGAATGGTAGGACACATATGTTGCTCCCAATTGAAGACAAGAAGGCGAAAGCAGAAACAAGCAATACTATACTTCTCACGAGTGGGAAGGAACTTCTTGATGAAGTCAAGAAAGATCAAGAAATGCAGTTTGTTGTGGTGAGAAAACCTAGAGTCATCTTGACTAGTACTTCAATAGATGATCTACTTGAGGAAATTCAGGAATTGCTGGAGAATTTAAGGAATTGGTTGGGGCGCACCTATTATTCATTCTGGATTTTGGTAATTGCTTGTTATTTCTCTTGAGCATTCAGTTTGGGGGTTTTGTTGTTACAAACCCTTGTGAACAACTCAGTGGTGAAAGACCCACTCACCTTGTTCCAAGCTTGGTCTCAGGGATGAAAGACTCCACCCACACCATTCTACACTCATCACAAATCCACCCATCGATTCAGGAAATCAACAGAGTTGTATTGTTCAGGGATTTCCAGTAGGGGCGCACCATATCTTGAGGAAGAGTTTGATTCAGCCAATCAGGAGAGTTTGGGGGTGTTCCAGCACTTGGGTTCTATTTGCAGGTCCTTGACCAACATTTTGGAGGTTTACTTGAAGAGTTATCACCAAAAGATCTTTAGTTACAGATTGGGATGGCCTTGAGGCAAGGGGGACGTCTTGTGATTCAGTCTTTCTTAGATGTAGGGAGTTCTACCTAGAATCTGTACCTGAAACTTATCCTAAGGGGTCATCACAACCCAATTCTATCATCTTAGAGAGTTTCAGAGGTTTTGGAGGTGTCTTTCAAACAGATTGAATTATTGAGTTATCCATGGCTTCAGGAGGGCGCAGTTGGTATTAGGGTTTCAGCCATTGGAGGAGGAGGATTGAGTACTTGAGATTTAGACTTCCAGGAGGGGTTTCCCTGATCCTGATCTACATTTTGGTGGAGTTTGGCACGTTTTGGGCATCTCCTTCAATTGGGCCGAAACATTGGTCCCTTATCACTCATCAGGACGTACCAGCAGCCCAGGGGGGTTGGGCATTCACTTGTTGTTGGCACCTTGGGTCTTCTATTTGTATTCAACCTTTGGAGGCTTATTTTGTATTGTTGGGAGCATTTTGTAGCAGCTCATATCATTTATATATTGGATCCATCTAAGGACTAATCCAGATCTGCTCTATTTTGTATCAGGTTCATGCTTTTTCATAATAAAGGTCAGATCTATGCTTGTGTTTTCCATATCTTGAGTATTGTTATGATATTGAATTTCAAGCAAAAAAAATTGGCTTGGGATCATTACAGTGGTATCAGAGCTTTGATCCTCCAAACATGTGGAGGGATTAGTGCATGCAGAGGTACAGTGGGATCTTTATGGGTAGAAGGAAGAAACAGGCCAGTGAAACAAAATCCGAAAGGGAGGTTTCAAGGGATGACCGGGAGCCACAAGGCTTGGCTTTCTTGGTAGTCGAGTTCCATAAGACCCTAAATCGCACATAAAGAAACTTAGTTCATCATTTGGAGGAGAGCCAGGAGACAAGTAGAAGGGAACAAGTCGAGATCATAGAAACCTTAAAAAAGGTAGATAGAAATCTGAAAAAACAAAAATGATGAGAACCAGACACTGATAACCAAGCTATTGATGGAAATGACTCATAAGGGGAAGGACCTTGAGACGTATGGAAACAAGGAAGCTGGTGGATCTAGTGGACCTGGTGGCTATGGGAGACCCGGTGGTTCCCATGGTGAGACTAGATACAATCTGGAGAAAGCCCCCAGTTCTGAGGGAAGCCATGGAGGAGGCACATCATATGGACAAATGGGTAGCAGGGCTAACCCTAGGATGTACTTGCCCACGTTCACAGATGGATAGGTACAACAGGAACAACTGGATGACTTTGTGGAGCAGATGGCACAATGTACTAAGGAATACTATGGCTTGGACANCGAAGAGCAGGGAAGATGGAAATTCCATATTTTGATGGCACGACCAAGATGACAACGCAAGCATGGGTGCAAAAACTGGATACATATCTACAGCTTAATCCCATGAGGGAGATGGAAGCCATCAAGTTTTCCACTATGTACTTGGATGGCAAGGCTCATGATTGGTGGTATCATGGACTCACCACCCTAGGTCACAATCAGATAGTGTCCTACACTAAATTCACCCAGAGGCTCATGGATATATTTGATCAAGGAGATCTTGAGCTACACTTCTGGGAACTCACACAACTCAAGAAAACAGGTACGCATGAGGCATACATTGAAGACTTTCAGAGGTTGGCAGTAATGGTGCATGATATATCACCAACTAGACTCATGATGCTCTTCACCGAAGGGTTGATGGAACCCTTAAAGGGTTGGGTTAAGTCTTTTAAGCCTACCAACCTACATGATATGATTTGGAGGACGAGGGACCTAGGACCAGCTGCTAGGCCTAAATTTATACCTAGACCACCCCTTAACACCGGAGGAAGGAACCATAAACCTTTAATGAATGAAGGAGGACGTGACCTAAGGGGGTTTGACAGGGGTCGTGGAAAAATGGATGACAACACAAGGAGGGAACTTAGAAGGAAGCAACTCTGCTTCACATGCAAAGAACCATGGAACCCATCACACAAGTGTATGGGTCGTGGCCAGGTGCACTACATAGAAGTGACCTCAGACAACGAGGAAGAGGAAGATTGTAGCCAAATACAGAATATAGAGGCCAAAACCATAGAGACAGCAGAAGAGGAGATCCCAGAACAACATAACAACACGGCTAAAGGGAATTCCACCTTGGCATCTATCAGTGGGGTGCCCAAATTTAACACTTTCAGGATGAGAGGAGTCTTGCAGGGGTAGAAGGTATCAATATTGATTGATGGGGGAGCATCTCACAACTTCATTGACTTAGCATTGTTGAAAAGAAGTCATATACCGGCAGTGGAATTTGAAGGGTTCAAGATGGAGGTAGCAGGTGGAAGCACTATGCCTTGTGACAGATACATACCAGGTATGAAGCTTACATTGGGTAGGCAAGAGTTGGTACAGGATGTATATGTGATGGATCTTCCAGACACTAACATAATCCTTGGAGTTTAGTGGCTCAACACATTAGGACCTATCACCACCAACTACAAGACGATGGAGATGTCTTTTATAGAGGTGAGTGGATGAAAGATAGTGCTCCGGGGTATGACAGGAAATTCTACCACGATAGTCACGGCTAAGAGGATGGAGGCCATCTTCAGGAGAGAAGAGATTGTGTATGCAACTAAGTGTAGGATTTCAGCACATAGGGATGAGTAAGGTAAAGTTCACTACACTCCATAAATCCAAGAGATTATTGACAAACACAGCAAGGTGTTTGGACCGATACCTCCAGGAGTGCCACCAGATAGGGGGTTGGAGCATATCATTGGGATAGAGATGGGAGCCAAACCAGTCATTACCACACCATACAGGAATTCGAAGAAGTACAAGGATGAGATAGAGAAAGCCATCAAAGAACTCTTGGACATGGGGCAGATCAGGCCAAGCTCTAGTCCCTTTGCCTCCTCAGTAGTGTTGGTCAAGAAGAAAGATGGAACTATGCGGATGTGCATTGACTTCTAGGATTTGAATAAAAAGACAATAAAAAACAGGTACCCTATACCTAGGATTGATGAGTTACTGAATGAATTGCATGGGGCTATCTATTTCACAAAGATTGACCTACGTTCTGGCTACCATCAGATCAAGATGAGGGAGGAAGACATCTCAAAAATATCTTTCAGGTGTCATTACGGCCATTATGAGTTCTTGGTAATTCCCTTTGGGTTAACCAATGCCCCAGCCATGCTCCAATATTGCATGAACCATGTGTTAAACAAACAACTGAGGAAACACTTGTTAGTATTTTTTGATGACTTGCTCATTTACAGCAGGACGTGGGAGGAACACCTTCAGCATGTGGATCAAATTATATCTATCATGGAGGAACAGTCATTGTACGCTAAGGAGTCCAAATATGAGTTTGGAATGACAGAAGTACTTTACTTGGGACACAACATTGGAGCAAATGGGGTACAGGTGCATCGGGAGAAAATAAAAGCCACTATGGAATGACCTACTCCTAAAACACTCACAAAGTTAAGGGGGTTTTTAGGCATGTGCACATACTACAAGAAATTTGTCAAAGGGTTTTCCCAGCTGTGCACCCTTGACCGATTTGACTAAGAAGGGAACCTTCAAATGGAGTGAAGAAGCTCAAAATACGATGGATAAGATGAAAAAGGTGATGAGCACGTGTCCGGTCCTGGCCCTTCCAGATTTCATCTTGCCATTTACATTGGAGTGTGATGCTTCAAGAGAAGGTATAGGGGCTGTACTGATGCAGAATAGGCACCCTCTTACCTACGAAATCCAGAAACTCGGGGGTCCTGAGCTACTCTACAACATTTATGACAAAGAAATGTTGGCCATCATGCATGCACTAGCCAAATTTCGACAATATCTGGTAGGTGCACGGTTTGTGGTCAAGTCAAATCACAACAATCTTAAATACCTATTGGAGCAAAAGGACTTGAATGAAAGACAACAAAAATGGGTAAGCATGATACAGGCCTATGACTTTGACATTGAGTTTGTCAAGGGGAAGAACAACGTGGTAGCTGATGCATTATCCCAGAGGCCATCTATTTTTTCATTAATAGGTGTATCAGTTGACTGGAAGGACCACTTGGTGATGGAGAATGCAAAGGATCAACACACTTGCCATCTATTAGATGGACAGGTGTAGGATGATAATTTCTAGGTTATAAATGACCTCATCTATTACAAGGGCCGAATCTTTTTGGTTCCTGGATCGACCTTCAAGGCCAAGGTGTTGCAGGCATGTCATAACTCACCAATGGCAGGGCACCAGGGGATCAATAAGACATACAGGCAGGTAAGGGAGAGGTTCTTGTGGAAGGGCCTTAAGGAGGATGTCATAAATCATGTTAAGGAGTGTACTACATGTCAGGAGAACAAGGATGAACACACCCACCCAATGGGACGACTACAACCCTTACCCATTCTAGAGCATAAGTGGGAGAGCATATCCATGGATTTCATCACCGAGTTTCCAAAAACACAGGGGAAGGACTGCATTTTTGTAGTGGTGGACAGGTTGACAAAGTTTGCACATTTCTTCTCCATAGCCACTGACTTCAGTGCAACATAGGTGGCCAAACTAATTTTTAGGGAAATTTTCAAGTTGCACGACCTACCCAAAACCATTATCAGTGACAGGGATAGCAGGTTCATGAGTACCTTTTGGCAGGAGTTGTTTAGATTGGTTGGCACGGCCTTGACCCCTAGTACCAACTATCACCTGCAGACGGATGGACATACCGATATAGTCAACAAGTGGATTGAAGGCTATCTCATAAATTATGTGGGAAGGAAACAGAAAGCATGGGTCAGATGGTTACACTTGGGAGAGTACTGCTACAACACCACCCAACATATTTCCATAGGCATGACACCATTCAAAGCCTTATACAGCTATGACCCACTATCTTTTGTAGATATTTCTTTCGGTGACAGTAGGGCACCATTGGTATAGGAGTGGGTACAGCAAAGCCAAGACATCCTCAGAGAGCTAAAGGATCATCTACAGAGAGCACAGAACCAACAAAAAGGTTCAAGCAGACAAGCACAGGGTGGACCACACTTTTGAGGTTGGTGACTTAATCTATATAAGGTTGCAACCATACAAGCAGGCTTCTATAAAAAGAAGCGGAGTAGAGAAGCTACAACCACGTTTCTTTGGGCTTTACAGGATTAGCAAGAAGATATGGGTCATAGCTTATGAGTTAGAACTTCCACAGGGCAGCCGAATACACAACGTCTTTCATGTGTCCTGCCTAAAGAAGGTCATTGGCCAACACATCACACCTGTGGATGTACTACCTCCTATGGACGAAGAAGGGAATCTTGTTCTAATTCCGGAAAAGATACTATAGGTTCGGGAGAAGAGGCTCAGGAAAAGAATCATCAGAGAATAGCTGATCAAATTGAAGGACCTACCCATTGAAGATGCCACACAGGAGAATGAACATGTAGTCTGGGAGACAGGTTTGGAATTGCTTGAGGGAAAGCAATTTCTAGCAGGGGAGACTGTAATGTCCCCCACCTCTTGATGAAGAGGTTTTGAGAGGACTCAGTGGCCTAGGCATCCCCACTAGGCCATAGTCTCACACTGAGGGGAAAAGTCAACCAAACTAAAGATATATTCTTAAGTTGATTTAATAAAAATAGAAAAAGAGTAAAAAAGATAACTCAATGAAGAAATAGAAGGGTTAGAGGATGAGTTAGGGTTAACTCTAGGGGTTAACCAAAATCAACAAAGAAATAGAAGAAGAAGTATAAAAAGAAGGTTGGGGCGCACCTATTATTCATTCTAGATTTTGGTAATTGCTTGTTATTGCTCTTGAGCATTCAGTTTGGGGGTTTTGCTGTTACAAACCCTTGTGAACAACTCAGTGGTGAAAGACCCACTCACCGTGTTCCAGGCTTGGTCTCGGGGATGAAAGACTCCACCCACACCATTCTACACTCATCACAGATCCACCCATCGATTCAGGAAAGCAGCAGGGTCGTACTGTTTAGGGATTTCCAGTAGGGGCGCACCATATCTTGAGGAAGAGTTCAATTCAGCCAATCAGGAGAGTTTGGGGGTATTTCGGCACTTGGGTTCTATTTGCAGGTCCTTGACCAACATTTTGGAGGTTTACTTGAAGAGTTATCACCAGCAGATCTTCAGTTACAAATTGGGATGGCCTTGAGGCAAGGGGGACGTCTTGTGATTCAGTCTTTCTCAAATCTAGGGAGTTCTACCTAGAATCTAGACCTAAAACTTCTCCTAAGGGGTCATCACAACCCGATCTATCATCCTAGAGAGTTTCAGAGGTTTTGGAGGTGTCTTTCATATAGAACGAATTATTGAGTTATTCAGGGTTTCAGGAGGGTGCAGTTGGTATTAGGGTTTCAGCCATTGGAGGAGGAGGATTGAGTACTTGATCTTCAGACTTCCAGGAGGAGTTTCCTTGATCCCGATCTACATTTTGGTGGAGTTTGGCATGTTTTGGGCATCTCCTTCGGCTGGGCCGAAACATTGGTCCCTTATCACTCAGTAGGACATACCAGCAGCCCAGGGGGGTTGGGCGTTCACTTGTTGTTGGCACCTTGGGTCTTCTATTTGTATTCAGCCTTTGGAGGCTTATTTTGTATTGTCGGGAGCATTTTGTAGAAGCTCATATCATTTATCTATTGGAGCCATCTGAGGACTATTCCAAATCTGCTCTATTTTGTAGCAGGTTCATGCTTTTTCATAATAAAGGTCAGATCTATGCTTGTGTTTTCCATATCCTGAGTATTGTTATGATCTTGAATGTATTGAGTAGATCTTATATGAAACTTGTCTGAATAATGAAACAATCCGTAAGGGTGAAACAACAAATAGCCACCTTCACATCAATAAACAATAAACACATCAGTGCTAGTTAGTGGTTTCAAGCAAAAAAAATTGCCTTGGTATCATTACATGAAGATGGATCCGGAGAAGGTAAAAGCAATCAAAGAGTGGTCATCGCCAAGGAGTATCTTTGAAGTCATAAGCTTCCATGGAATAGCCAATTTTTATAGGAATTTCATCAGAAATTTTAGTGGAATTTGTGCATCAATGATGGACACAGTCAAGAAAAGACATAAATCTTTTCATTGGATAGAGGAAGCAGAGAAAAGTTTCAAGTTGTTGAAAGAGAAGATAACTGAACAACTAGTTCTAGTTCTACCAGATTTCAGTAAAACATTTCAAGTGAAATGTGATGCAAGTGGATTCATGATTGGAGCAGTGTTAAGTCAAGACAATAGTCTAGTTGCATACTTCAGTGAGAAGATGAATGAGGCCAAAAGTAATTATTCCATGTATGATAAATATTTTTATGCAGTCATACAAGCGTTGAAGAAATGGAGGCATTACCTAGATCCAAAAGAGTTGGTTTTGTATAGCGACAACCAAGCCTTATAGTTTATAATGAGACAGGAGAAGCTGAACCAGAAACATGCAAAATGGGTTGAATTTATGCAAAACTTTACTTTTGTTATAAAGCACATTTCTAGAAATGCTAACAAGGTTGTTGATGCCTTAAGCAGAAAATGTTTGATTATGCAGGAATTTTGTGTGAAGACCTTATATTTTGATAGCCTTAAGGATATGTATAGAGATGATTAAGATTTCAAGGATGCTTATGAAGCCTGTGAGAATCTTTTTCTAAGGGATAGAAGCCAATAGATTGAATACTTGATTCTGGACGGGTTGTTGTTTAAAGGAAATCAATTGTGTATCCCAAAGAGTTCTATGAGAGAAAACCTTTTGAAGGAAAAACATAGTGGGGGATTGGATGGACATTTTGGCCATGATAAAACATGTGCGCAATTGAACAGTTTGTATTATTGGTTAGGAATGAGGACATATGTGTGGAATTTTGTCAACAGATGTAGAATTTGCCAACACGCAAAGGGGAAAATACAAACTATTGGGTTGTATAAACCATTGCTAATACCAGAGAGGTCGTGGGACGCGGTAAGAATGGATTTTGTGTTAGGACTACCAAGGACACAGAGGGGTTGTGATTCCATATTCGTGGTAGTCGACAGATTCTCAAAAATTACACATTTCATTCTGTGTCAGAAAACCAATGATGTAACACACATTGCAAAAAAAAAATTCAAAGAAGTTGTTCGACTTCATGGTTTACCCAAGAGTATTGTTTCAGACAGAGATACCAAATTTGTTGGTCATTTATGGAGGACACTATGGAAGAAGCTAGGGACGAATCTATCTTTTAGCTCAACATATCACCATCAGACAGATGGACAAACTGAGGTAGTAAATCGAAGTTTGGGGGACTTGTTGAGGAGTTTAGTAGCTGAACATCACAGTCAGTGGGATCAGATTCTGTCACAAGTGAAATTTGCATATAATGACTCACCTAATAGGAGTACAGGGAAAATCTCATTTCAAATAATGTATGGAATGCAATGAAGAGGAGTATATAAGTTGAGAAACTTAGAGAAGAATGAGTTCAGGAGTGCTAGAGCGGAAGATTTTACAACATAAATGCAGGAGTTCCACAGTAAGATTAAAGAGTGGTTGTAGAGTTCCAACCAGGAATACAAGCGTAGATCAGACCAGCACAGGAGAGAGCTTCAATTTGAAGTGGGAGATTTAGTCTTAGCACACCTCATAAAAGAAAGGTTCTCAAGGGGAACATATAATAAGTTGAAGATAAAAAAGATAGGGTCGTGTAAGATTTTGAGAAAGTTTGAGGCAAATGCTTATGAGATAGAACTACCAAATGATGTGGGCATATCACCCATATTCAACGTTGCAGATTTGTATCCTTATAGAGCAGATAGAGAAGAGAATTAGATGGAAATTCAGTGGGTCAAATAGATTCGTGTGGCTGAAAAGCCACAGATGGAAAAGATCATTGATCAGAGAGTTGGCAAGAAGACCCGGAGGAAGACATATTTTGAGTATTTGGTAAAATGGAAAGGACACCCGATTGAGGATGTTAGTTGGGAAAGTGAAGCAAATATCCAGAAACATGGAAAAATGGTGCAGGAGCTCATGGACAGGAGTCCATGAATTTTTGAGCCAGAGGAGTATGATGCAAGAGCATCGCCAGCAAAGCAAGCGCAAGTGGAGGACAACTGGATATACACAAGCAAGCATTTTGAAGATATTTTGAAATTTAAAAGATGAAACATTAATGTAATAGCTGGAAGGATGTATTTGCTTTTAATGTCTTGGGATTGTAACACAGATCTTGAGCATTTTCTCTGATCTATCGGTTGTAGGCATTTATTGTAATAAATGTAAAGTAGTTGTAGTCTTTAATTCGATAAGATAGCTTAAGGTTGTAGGAGGGAAAATTTAAGNCTTTTAATGTCTTGGGATTGTAACACAGATCTTGAGCATTTTCTCTGATCTATCGGTTGTAGGCATTTATTGTAATAAATGTAAAGTAGTTGTAGTCTTTAATTCGATAAGATAGCTTAAGGTTGTAGGAGGGAAAATTTAAGAAGACTCCCTCGTATGTATTGTATTATCATTCTCATTGTATGGGTAGAAGTTGTAGAGCAAGAGAGAATAGGAGAGCAGAGAAGAACAGATATTGTAGAGTTGTATGAGCAGATAGTTGTTGTTGTTGTAGACCATGTGTAGAAGAACTTGGATTAATATAAGAATTGTTGATCCAATTTCATGGTGTTTTTATGGTTACTGTATGCATCTATTGAATGGTATGTTTACAGTCTATTTTCAGTCTATGTTATGCATTTGTTTCAATGAAATCACATATACATGTCTATTTTCAGTCTATGTTATGCATTTGTTTCAATGACATGTATATGTGATTTCATTTTGAATGTATGAAGTCCGTGAGAAGAGTATAAGTTTCAATTGTTTCTCTTCCCGAGAATTCCTGCAAGGAGTGCAGCGAAGGTCTGCAAGGAGTGCGTCGACAAGTTTATGAGTTTTACTTCAGACAAATTCAGGAGAGATAACATTATCTTATACAAGTAGGAGTGCAAGTATATCACAGAGTCGTGCAAGGTGTGCGCAGGCTGAGTTTGAGTCGTAGACTTTTCCAACCTAAGTGAGTGGTTAAAGAATTTTGTCGCAAGGAGTGCACAGAGTTGGATTTGTTGAATAACCAGAGGTTATTGTGAAGTCGCAAGGAGTGTGCGCAAGATTCCTTAGAAACCTTTAGTTTGCAAGGAATACCAAGCTCAGGAGGGATAAAGTCCAGGGGAAAGACACGGTTTGAATTCACCTCGTGGAATCAACCTCAAGAGGATTGACGCTGAGTCATTTGATGAGGAGTCATTGAGAACATGAACAGACGGTGAAAATTCTCGGAGGGAGAAGCGTCGATATCTGTGGACAGTTAGATCCAGTGGAGTTGCAGGGAGGTTAAGGCGAGAGTCTTTCAACACTCCCAAGCTCAGGAGAGATAACAGTCATCAGATATGAAGGAGGGAGATTCGTTGATTTGATACTCCGAAATATCGACATTTCGAGAGTCAAAAGAGTGGAGGAAGTTACCTTTGGAAGTCGCGAGTCACGAAATTCCGATTCGCAGAGAGTAGATTTGGACCATTGGATCATAGGAGATAGTGGACTATCGATCTAGCACAAATAGAACTTGGGGTTCGGGGTTCGGAAGAATGAAAGTGAGTTAGCTTTCGTCATTTGTGAAGTGCGAAGTCCCGAAGTATTTTGGGAGTTGGGCTCCAATTCATAGCTCGAAGTCATATTGTCGGAGGATAAAGGGAGGAGATAGCGTTCGCTAAGCTCTAGTTCGGAGTTCGGGGATTGGAAGAGTTAGGGGAACTCACAGCAAAACACCTGAAGTCATGAAGTGTGAAGCACCTTTGATTAGTTTAATGGTCACTGCCAGTGGTCACGTGGATAGGAAACTTGCTCCTAGTGCTTATCCATGCGGTGTAGTTTCGTAAGAAGGACCTGTGGATTTGTTTTCATGGAGGTTCGTAGGGACCTAGAGAGATGCTTCAGCTTAGGAGCAAAGGAAGATCCATAGACCGGGAGGTTAGAAGACCCTGCTGAGGTAGGGGATCTACGTCATGGTGCAAATCCAATGCACGACTCTTGTGCAACCCATATTTCAAATACAATAGATGTTAGATTTTGGTACATGCAGTCAAAAACAAATTATTCAAACTGAGGACAACATTACGCCATGTTTATCTTAGAGCTCTATCTTTCATTTGGGGATGGTCCATAAATATGGTTCAAACTTGAAATTATTGTCTTTATTATTATGGAAATTGTTGATACATATACTCTGGGCAGTGAACATGTGGGTAGCGTTTAGCAGTAAGTCGACCTGTCTCTAAGACAATTCTTTAAGCTTAAAATGCAAGAATTTTAGACGAAGTAATATTTTACGAAAGCAAATGCAATTGGAAATACCTTTTCTAAGAGAATTCATCTAAACATACCAATATAATATAGAAACATAGAATTTGGGAAAAAGTCCACCTATTTTTTTACACTGAAGGTTTTGTTACTGGAATTCAAACAAAAATGGTAGAATTTTTTTTTAATGCAGGATACAAGATGAAAATTCATAAGCCGAGGAGGACAATTCCAATCTATTTATGGCATGCGATTGCGCAATAAATGTTTGGAACATGTGGGAAATCCTTAGTAATTCAAGCATGGAAGAAGTAGGACAAACATATAAGTTGAGTGAAACGTTGAATGTCATACGTTTGCATGTATAAGTTGAGTGAAACGTTGAATGCCATACGTTTGCATGTATAAGTTGAGTGAAACATTGAATGCCTTAAAACCTTTTCTAATAAGCAATTAGTTGAACACAGATTCAACTATACAATATGGTTTGAACTCGGGGAAATCGAGGTCGAGGGGCATCGTCGCAAGGCCCACTAACGTCGGCACTACCACCGACATTGCCTGAATTAGCTCTCATTTTGTGCTCCTTAGAGGTTATTAATGAGACATTAAAGGGACGTCAATAATCATATGTCGAAGTGGAACCCCACCATCTGTAGTGGGTAACCTTGAAGTGTCGAGGGACTCAAAGGGAGGGCCTCCACCAGGGGACATCACTAGAGAACTGCATAAAATCAAACTCCCAGAATTTGTTGGGGGTCGTTCAAGTGAACACGCAGAGGCATGGTTGGAAGGAATGACGTGATGTTTCACCTTAAGAGACTATACTTCCACATCAAAGGTGAAGATATCTATCTTTAAGTTAAGGGACAGTGCCTTGAACTGGTGGGGTAATCTAGAGAGGAAGTTCCACCTTACCCCAGGCATTGTTTCATGGGAGCTTTTTTAGGAAAGGTTCTGGAGGAATTATTTTCCTACTTACTACGAGGAACAACAGGTAGGAGCATTTCATGATCTAGTTCATAGAAATAGGGTTGTGGAAGAGTAAGAGATCATGTTCATGAAGTTAGTAAAATGTGTCTCGTAGATGGATACCGATCAACGACAAGAAAAATGTTTTGTGTATGGGTTAAACCCTAAGATAAGGGCCATGGTACGGATGTGGAAACCATTGTTTGTAGCTGAAGTAGTTGAAAATAATCGCTACGCGGAGGAGCATATGAGCTTAAAAATAGGTATGAGAACAACCATTCCACAACATCCTGGATTCGTGGGGAAGGACCCTAGGAATTTCTCCAGGGGAGGAAGCTCTAGGCCACTCCTTATGAAAATAGAGTTGCACCTAGAGATGTTACAACGGTTATTTCAATGGCAGCGAGTGCAAAATATCACTCATCGCCAACAACGCAGGCGGGTCCACGACCTTCTCAGGAAGCAACAAGTAGGAGTAAGGGCTCCAGGGGAAGGAATTCATTTCATAGGCCTTCACAGGGAAGCACCCAGGTTCCACCTCGAGTTACTTATTGGGGGTGCGAAGGACCTCATTACCAGCGTTATTGTCCAGAGTCATAAGCAGGCTTTGTCCATAGAGAAGGAAAGGCCTCGATGGGAAGAGCAAGTAGTAGCCACCAGATTTATGCAACGATTAATAACCATTGGGCAGAACATCAATCCCCTATGGTGGAGTCATCATGTATGCTAAATCATGTCAATGTTAAAATTTTATTTGATTCTATTGCTACATAAAGTTTCATTTCACCTTGTGCAATAGAAAAGTGTGGGTTGGAAGCCTATGAACATGATGACTTTAAGCAAGTCGATATGGCTTCGGGGGAAAAACAAGTGGTAGGACCTAGCATCGATAATTGTCTAGTAGACCTGGGAGTGTGTAATACTAGGTTGAAGGTGTATGCCACTGCTCTAGGGATGTATGACCTAATCATTGGAATGGACTGGTTAGAATCCCATCGATCTTTGGTAGATTGTTTCTTGAAGAGGGTGTATTGTGTTGATGATGAAGGAAGTTCAGTAGAGATCCACGATGTACAGAGGAAGGTGTCTCTATGCTTTATCTCGACCATGAAGGTTAAACGTTGCATGAGGCAAGGTTGTCGGTTATATTTAGTGGAAGCAGTCAATGAAGGGAAAGGACCCTCCTTGGATCAGTATCCATTGTTGTCAGAGTTTAAGGATGTTTTTTCAAAAGCGTTTCCAGGGTTACCTCCTGAGAGGGAGCTTGATTTTACCATTGAGATAAAACCTGGTGCGGAGAAAATTTCCAAGACATTGTATAGGATGATGGCACCAGAACTTTATGAGTTGCAGATGCAGTTGAAGGAACTACTTGACTTAGGGATAATAAGGTCTAGTGTCTCACCTTGGGGTGCACCAGTAATTGTTTTCAAGAAGAAGGATGGTTCCTTACGACTGTGTATAGATTATAGGGACTTGAACCATGCTATAGTGAAAAATAGGTACCAAATGCCACAGATAGATGATCTCATTGATCAGATGAAAGGAGCAGTAGTTTTCTCAAAAAATGATCAGTGATTAGGGTATCACTAGTTAAGAATTAACGAAGGAGATATTCCTAAAACTGCCTTTCGAACTTAGTTTGGGCATTAGGAGTTCATTGTAGTACCTTTTGTTTTGACCAATGCGCCAGCAGTATTCATGAGCCTCATGAATGGTGTATTTAGAAAGTACTTAGACCGCTTTGTACAGGTCTTTCTGGATGATATCCTCATCTATTTCAAGAACAAAAGGGAACATGAGGAACACTTGCGAGTGGTGTTGTCATACCTTAGAGAGAAAAAATTGTATGGAAAGTTGTTGAAGTGTTCTTTCTTCCAGAAAGAGATTCACTTTTTAGGTCATATCATTTTCGGTAAAGGAATCTCTATGGACCTAGAAAAGGTGAAGGCCATTATGGAATGGCCAATGCTGAAAAATTCTCATGAGGTGAGAAGATTCATGGGGCTAGCTGGTTATTATCAGAGGTTTATGGAAGGGTTCTCTAAGATAGTGAAACCCATCACCACCTTGCAGCGCAAGGGGTTCAGGTATGAATGGACAAGGGAATGAGATATTGAATTCATCAAACTTAAGAGGTTACTAACTAGTGCGCCAATTCTACGAGTATCGGATATGGAGAAAGAATTCACAATCTGCATGGATGCCTCGAAGCAAGGATTGGTGGTCGTGTTAATGCAGGATGGGGGAGTGATAGTGTATGTGTCAAGAAATTTGAAGCAACATGAGGAGATTTACGCTACTCATGATTTAGAGTTGACAGTTGTAATGATAGCTCTGAAGCTTTGGAGGCATTATCTAGTGGGGTGAAGCTTTGAGCTCAAAACAGACCATGAAAGATTAAAGCATCTCTTCACCCAAATGGATCTCCATGCCAGACAGAGACGATGGAGTGAGTTTATGAGTGAGCAGGATTTTGGAATTTCTTACATCAAGGGAAAGGAAAATGTGGTCACGGATTCCCTGAGTAGGAGACCACGTGTTTTCTCCTTGGTACCCTTAAAAGTTAATTTGAGGGAGCAAGTGTTGGGGCAACTTCTTGGAGATAGTTGGTATTTAAAGGTTACTTCAACCCTCCAGAGTGGGAGGCAATTAGAGTCAAAGTATGAAGGATATAGCCTGGAAGGAAGCAGATGAATTATTAAGATATCAGGGAAGGATGTACATCCTCAAAGGTGGGGATATTCGAAGCATCATACTTAAGGAAGCCCATAGAGCACTTTATTGTGCACATCCGGGTGTGAAGAAAATGTACGCAGACATGAAGAAGCTTTTCTTCTGGGTAGGCATGAAGCGTGATGTAGTCCATTTCGTCATCAAGTTCCTAGAGTGTCAACAAGTGAATGCTAACCACCACCACCCGACAGATCTCCTAAAACTGCATGATGTTCCTATGTCCAAGTGGGAAGTCATTTGTATGGATTTTGTTGTGGTATTGCCACTCACATCGCACAGACACAATGTCATTCTTGTGACAGTTGATAAGTTGACCAAGAGTGCTCATTTTATCCCAGTTAGAGACACTTATGATGTTGTTGATTTGGCATGCGTGTTTATAGATGAGGTCATCTGTCTCCATGGGTTACCCAAGAAGATCATTTCATATAGGGACTCCCGATTCACATATAGGTTTTGGACAAGTTTGCAGTCAGTGTTGGGAACTCAATTGAAATTAAGCACAACATATCATCCTGAAATAGATGGGAAAACTGAGAGAGTAAATCAGGTTATGGAAGACATGCTTAGGATGTATGTTATGGATAATCAACCCCATTGGGAGAAGTACCTACCTTTGGTAGAGTTCACCAATAATAATAGTTTTCATAGCTCCATTGGAATTTCACCCTATGAAGCTTTGTATGGAAGGCCATGCAGGACACCGTTGAGTTGGGAAAGGTTAGAAGACCGAGTGACAGTTGGCCATAATTGATTCAAGAGATGGAGGAACATGTGATTCAGATTAGGCAGTGACTAAAGGAAGCACATGATAGACAGAAAATTTATGTTGATGCACATAGGACTGACCGAAGTTATAAAGTGGGAGATCAATTTTTCATTCATATCAGGCCTAATAAGAGTACCATTTGGTTCAGGAAGGGGACAAATTTGTCACCTCGATTTATAGGACCCAAAATCCAAGAGAGAATTGGACCCGTTGCCTATCGTCTCATACTACCACCCCACTTAAATAAAACTCATAATTGTTTTCATGTATCTGTCCTATTTCATTATGTTGCTCACGAATCTCATCAACTAAATTGGAAGGAATTGCAGGTATCGAACGCGGGAACCCTCATGGTCGAACCGTTACGCATATTGGACCATAGGGTCTGACATCTCATGAATCATTTGGTAGACCAAGTTAAGGGCCAGTGGGACAAGCATAGCCCAGGATCTTCTACTTGGGAGGATGCAGAGGCCTTACGACGAGATCATCCCTCACTTTTTTGACCACCTCAGGAATCTATTTCTCGAACGTTGGGTGCATGTAATGCCACCTTTTGACTTAGATAGCTAGAATTACTTAAGGCCTCATCATATTTTATTTTCTATTAACTGTGAAACTATTAATGATATACTTGAAATTTTATGACATATGGACCTATGTGAATGTCAATTCTATGAATGTTTATCGTTATTTGAATTATGATGGATATTATGCAATCTATTTCTAACTTGAAAATTTTTACATTCAAAGTTGTTGGTACGTGGATACCGAATTGAGGATATGATTAAATGCATTTACATGATGATAATGCATGGATATGTATGATTTTGTGTTATAAACTAATCTGCAGGTTAGTGGGCTAAGAAATAGCCAAAGGATAATGATAATAAAATGGTTGATGTCGTGAACATCGACCGAGAACATTATGGTATGAATCTTTGTATGTGAAATTATGTTGATTCAAATGCATTGCTATAATATGTGGACAAGTGCAGGTTTTTCAGGTGGTGAGACTACCTGAAACTAAATATACGATGACAAAATTCCCAGAAACACAGTGCCACTGTATGGTCCATGGTAGGGTGTTGACCCTAGTTCTATTAGGAGGGATGGAGGCATTTCCCACCATGTATCCTCTTAAACCTAGATTCATGGGAGGACGGTGTTAGCTCACACTCCCTTAGACATGTGATGATGACTACCAATTGTCTGTCGAGGAAGCTTGGTCAAGAGAGTTGACACTTCTGCTTACGGGTTCTATTTGGAGTTAGGTCAATATAGTTGACACTCCAAGATAGTCCAACAGAGGAAGGATGGGGATGGAAGATGGAAGTAGGTTAGGGAGGAAGGATGACTAGAAGTAGTTGAGAGTGTGTTGGGATTTTGCCTTATAATAGAATTTCTTGATTTCCTCTTTGTGAAAAACATGTATATCTGTATATTTATAATTGCTTAACTGAACTACAATTATCTAAGTGAATGTTGCTTGTGCTAAATTATTATAATTGAGGGATTTTGCAAACATTTTAAATGGTTTACTATATTTTATGAAATGAATGGTCTTGTTGATTGGATTGGATGCATACAAGAATTACTTTAGGTGTGATGATTATTTTCATTAGTACATGTGTGAGTCCTGTATGTGCTAGCTACACATGCATGCCTTGCACATGTACACTAGTATGTATAAGTGTTTTAAATTGATGATGTTGTTTATCTGATATAGATGTATGAATCATTTATCATTACCCTTGTATTGTAAATTACTCTAACTTTGGGATGAAGTTTCTTGAAGGGTGAGTGTATGTAACAACCCAATTTCTTTTATTGATCATATTTGTTAAGTTAAATTTATTTAATTATTAAATTAAATACAATGAATCTTTTTACTATTTTATTATATTATGGTAGGTGGTGGAATTAATGAAGGGATAAGGTAGTTGTGGAATTAATGAGGGGATAAGGAAGTTGGAGAATTGAATGAGGGAGATACATTCGAGAGAGGGGGATAAGGAAGAGGGGAGAGGACTTGGAAAAGGGGGGGTCTTTCTTTGGGGAAAGATTCTGGAAGAAGAAGGCAAGGAGGAAATTCTGAAAGGGAGAGGGGAAGAAGGAGAAAATTGGAGAACAAAGATTGTTTTGGCAAAATTTTACAGGGGCATTGTTGTTGTTGGGAACTTTGGGCTCGGGGGCTAGGAAACTGCAAGGATTCATGGAGCTATGGATTCAGAGAGGCTATTCCTAGTTGGCCAAGAGGTAAATATTCAGTTGTGCAATTTGGGAAAGAACGAGAACAAGTGAACCATGGGATAAATCAACCAACCTGAAGATCGAGGTATGTATTTTACTAAGTTAATATGTTGTTGTTGCTATTATGTCTATTTACTAGTTTATTTCTAGCACAAAGAAAATCATGAAATAAAACCTTGAACTAAATTGTAGTTATTAAAGTAGGAGATTAGGAGATATTTATATAATTATTGAGGCCCTGAAATAGAAGGCCTTACAAAATCTTTGAAATTTAAATGCATTTGTTCAGAGGACTGGGATTGGGGCTCCCGCAGACCATATAGAAAATATAAACAAGAAGTAAGCTATGGGAAGAAGATGGTGGGAGATGAYAGAGTAGCAARACCYGGAAAGAAKACATGAAGAAGTTATCAGATTTCGGTTAAACCTTTCTAGTCAAAGAAGAGGAGTAACTRGATGAAAAACTGATAAAGAAAGCAAGATGTGATCARCATAAACTTACGATGATGGTCTCTCTCTCTTTTACTTKCTTATTGATGTCCTTTTAGTTTCCTCGTTGGCAGTTATTGGAACCATATCAACTATTGTTTCTTGGCCTTCTTTAGTTAATTGATCAATCGCCTTCTTAAACCAATGTTCAATGTAATTTTTCATTAGCACAACATTTATTTCATGCATGATTTTGATATTAAATAATTCACATTCCAAATCTCTTGGGTCATGAGAAATGCCATGTATTTCCTCCTCAATATCTTGATTTTTCATAGAATAGTCAACCATCCAATTATATATTTCTTCTTCATTATATTCAATTATGCCATAAAATTTCTCAGTCGATAACCCCTTTAATATCTCCACTTATTCATCAAATTGTTGCCTTGTCATAAACATTGAATTGAGAATTAACTTAGGATCTTACACCTCATCAGTTCTTCCTGCCATATCTATCTCTGTGATTCTTTTGGATAATTCTTCTATTTTCACTATGGCTTCGTTGCATGCTTGGACAACGTTATTCAAATTCTTGATCTTTTCTTTCCAACAGGCATTCATATGTTTAATTCGACTTGGATAAGGCATATCCTCTTCTCTCCTTTTCAATTATGTCATGTTTAAGACTTTTATCCCAAATGGTAAAACAACATCTGTGTAGAATCCTTCTTCATTCTTTAAATCAGCTTGGAGATATTGATGAAAGGAATGTGCCCTTGAACCGAAAGAAACAATATTTGTTGATACCTCCTATGCTTCTATTATCAGTGACATTCTCTTTTGAATGTTTTTCTCTACATAACTTTGGACCATTGTGAGATAAATAGAAGATCCTTTTAATTTAATATCGGGTGTAGTTGGTTCAACCATTGTCAAAGGACTGACCAGGATTGGAAGAGGCATCAAGGTAGTTTCCAATTCTCTGGTCTTCTCCTTTAATTTGGCATTTTTAGCTTCTAAACCATCAATAGAATCGTCGAGTGCATCCCAGGTTGCCCTATGTATTTTGGAAATATGGGACAATCACATATCTTTCAAGTCGACCTTTGAGTGGGACTTTTCATTTTTATTCTTCTGGTCACTTCTTTCTACAATCAAATTTTTAGACTCTTTATAAAAAACAACACTTTGAAAAGTGAAGGATTCTTCTTCACTAAAGGTCTCATTTCCAACGACTTCCAATAAAGAATTTTGTTGAGCCATATTTTTTAGTTGTTCTATTGCAGGAAATATTTTCTCAATATCTACTTTTAGTTCCATATCCTCCAAAGAAAAGATTTGGATGTCATTTTCTACAAGATTATCTTCTTCCTCTTGCACTAAATTTTTCCTTTTCTTTTTCACAGGAAACTTGTGTGAACTCTCAATTTTTCCAGGGGGAGGATTCTTCTCTCCCCCTCCATTGAAACTATTGTTAGAAACCTTTTTAACTGGGTGGGCCACTATAGAATTGCTCCTGGATGTAGTATTCTTGGGAGTAACAACTGGATATTGAACACTTCTTTCATTGGGACCTTTTCTCCTTTTCTTGTAAAAATCATTATTGCTAAGTAATGTTTCTAGATCCCCAACACTGTGTACAAGAGTGTTTTGGCTATTACCCTCTTCTTCTTCATTCAAGATAGTTTGAATGAAAGATTTACTAAAACCCACTGAAAGCATATGTCCAACAAAGATTTTGTTTGGATCAAAACCTTTTATCTTTTCAACATATTTTAAATTCACATTGTTGAAATGATTTGCAAATTCGTCAATTTTATTTATATTTCTGAACATGAACTCTCCAATCTTCCATGGCAAGGGAATAAATTGTTTTTTCCTTTTTTCATGGAAAAAATGTAGCCAAAATTTATATTGCCTTGCCACCTCTATAATAAATAGTTTGTTAGATACATTATACGGGAGAAAAGAAGGATTCTCTTTCGAGAAAAATATCCTTATGACACTGTGATTCTCCATTTGTTCTATTGTCCCCTTTTTCTCTAAAAATCTGGTAGCTTGATTAGATATCCTTGAAGTGTTTTTGCCCAACAACAACCTTTTAAAGACTGAAACAAAATTATTATAAACTTCATATAAAAACAAAGGGATCTTATGTCTCCACAATGCCTGATACCAAAAGGCAACTGGATCTATTTCGCAATTCACCCTCTTACTTATGGTTAAGTTTGACAATTGAAAACAATACACAATAGAAAATATCAGATAAGAGGCCATAAAGAATTTTATTTCCTTTTTATAGTGTGATAAATGGGACGAGTTTTCGATAGAAATGAGTTTTCCCCAATAAAAAATGGCATGTTACTGTACTGTAAAATACAGAATATATAAAATCATGCGAGAGATAGAAGCAGTGCTTTCCTGACCTGTTAACCTAGTAAATAGCCATGCAATTTCTCGACAAGGTTTTTTAAAAGACTCAACCTGGATTCTGGTTATGTCTGTTGGGATAGATGCAGGATTATCCAAATATTACTGCAAGAGGTTGAGCCCATTGTTATGTTTCTTCAAGAATTCTCTACAATCTTCACCTTTGAAAGTAAGAGTCGGCTCTAGCAACTTTAACATCTTGTGAAAAACTTGAGGTGAAAGAGAAATCAGAGAATGATCCTGGAGCTATATAATTATTTGACTTGGCACATACTTGTCCACACACCATGCAATGAGTTCCTTACAATCAAAAACCTCAGGAACACACCCATCACGAGCGATTCCATATGCCCAAATTACATCTTTTTGTGGAGGAGGAGAGGAATAATATGAATATGCTCTCGACCACTGGAAGTTATGGTCTTCACGACCAAAGATATTTAGAGTATCACCACAAAATTGTTGTCTAGCTGACGCTCCCATAGGTTGACGAGACTATTTCTTCAGCTTGATAATAACCTCAAATAAATCTTTTCGGAGAGATAATGATAATTTAATCCCTTGGCAAATGAAGATTTAATGAAATTTAATGAGTAATTCCTCGAGCCTTTCTCCATTAATGACAATCTTTTTGAAGACTAGACAACAGTTGTTAGCATTAAAAAACACTTAATGCGTATTGGGAAAAGAAACAAAATGGCAGGGACGGACGAGAGAGAGAGAGAGAGTTTGAATGTAAAACTTTTCATGAACCCGCGAATTTGGGAACCCGTGGTTGTATGGATAATAAAAAATATAATAAGTGTAGAAAGACAGTCAGTCAAACTTGAATGTGAGAGGAATAAAATACTTTGGAGCTCGGAACCCGTGACACAACCGATGATCAAAATGTAGATCACAAAACTTGGGGTGCGAAGTGAAGGTCATGGAAAATGGAGGATGAGGGCTTGAACCCGCGAACTCGCGCAATTGAAAAAGGGATAAGTGTAGTAGCAGACTTATGACATGAGCAAGTGGGTGGAGATGAAGGCACGCTAACCTGCCAACCCGTGAAATTGAAAAATGGCTAACTATAGTAACCAGAAAGGGAAAAAAGAAGGGATAAAAGAAAAAGGGAAATAAAGAGAGGTGTATAAGAGGGAAAAGAAATGGAAAAAACAAATAGGGAAAATAGAATGTGGAAGGAAAACATGGAAGCATGAAATGGTCTCAACACCTTCTCATTATATTCTTAATCATATGCTTCTTGTTTGCATCAAAAATTTTTTGAGTCAACTTTGTTATATTTCTATCTAGATCTTTCTTGAATGATGATTCTCAATATATTATATGCAAATTCAACCTTCTCCCAATTTGCAAGCATGTTGCATTATGTAGAACAATGTACAATTAGTCAATTTCTACCTTCCCATTTATACACACACTAAATAACATTTCCTCTCACAATTTTTTCGGTTCTTATCAGCTTCTTCTTTCATATTGAGTTGTATAGTTATATTCCTAGTTTCACACCATGTTAAGCTTCAAATAGTTTTTACTTTGATCTCTTTATGTATGTTGAAGTTGTCTATGTAATATATTTATTTTGTATTATGGCATGTTTTTCTTTATTTTTAGTTTTTTAAAAGCGTTTCCATGAAATTTCAACACTATTTTATATGACAGTTACTTTTTCTTCTATACTCCACTTTTCAAACCATTTCCTTCACTATCTATCCCATATTTATTTCTCTTTTTAAAACTTCTTCCTTTTATTATCTGAACAAAGGAAAACCAAAGAGTCCCATATTTATTTCTCTTTTTAAAACTTCTTCCTTTTTATTATCTACGAACAAGAAAACCAAAGTAGAATTAGATACCACCCACCAAAAAGGCAAAGAAAGAAAAAGTGGATAAATACACATTTATTAATCATATATGATGTTTGTCCTTGCTTTTTCTTTCGAGGATGATAATTTTATTATTTTTCATCCTTGAACTTATAAAGTGGCCCCATTTTTTTTGTGGGTGGTTTATTAGCACCCACCCATAGGTTTACTAGTTGTCACCCATACATTGTTGGTGTCATATTTAAAGGATACTTTTTGACAATTATGTTATCCTCCCACATAAAGTGGGCATGTACCTATTGAAGTGGAAAATTATAAAATATAAAATAATTTTCAAATCTTTTGTAATATTGTAGGCATCTTTTAATGGAACGGTTCTTGGAAAAATCATTGTCACTTGAACTTTATCATCTTAAACATGTTGATTTTAGAAATCTGCTTACCGCTTGTCATATTTACCAATGCATTAAATTCATTATTGGACCTTCATAATCCAGTGGACACATATACATCACCTCTTACAATCATGGGATTCCAAACTTGGTTCAATGCCCTCGAACTCATCGTGTTGATTCTGGATCTTAGCTTTTTCATCTATGAACTCCCAATTCCTTCTTCACCCAGCTTGGACTACTAAGTGTCAATGCAAACAAAACAAGAAAAAAAATTTAAAAAAATGCAAGCAATGGTATTCCCCTCATCCTTCTCTTCGACCCTCTGCAGAACTCAAACCCAGTTCTAGTTTCACCCTTTTGTTCCCATTCACATTCAATATAAACTTTCCACAAAACCAAATAGTTAACATGGGAACCGGTAGAAGAAGCATCTACATGATTTAAGGGAGGGAGATTATAAGTGAATATATAGATAGTAGATTAAGAAGGGAAGGGGGTGCTCACACATGATGATAGTTTTTGACAAGTATATTGTGCTCCCACAATAAAGTGGCCATGTACCTCCCAATGTGACACATCATAAAATAAAAAATAACTTTCAAGTCTTTTTTAATATCAAAGGTATTAGGTATCTACAGTATAGTATGTTATGTACATAAATGGAATTTTAATGTTTGTATTTAACAATATTTGAGTAATCAAATTGACTATAAAGAGGACCACAAATTCACATAAGTGCTCTTGACTATTTGAGGGGATTGAACACATTTAAAAGGATAAACAACCCAAGATTTGTAGCATCTATTTAGACAATATTTAAGCATTCTTTTAATTATTATCATAAAATGATATTTTGGTCCCAACATCAAGCACGAGTGAAGAAGATGGTCAAATTCCATATAAAGCATGACTATAACAAGTTTGGTATTTATTTAGCAAATTGACATGGAAAGAGAAGTCATTGTTACCCTCTAATAACTGAACCAACCTTGGTGTGTACTCAGACATTGTTTCTCTTAGCTCATATAACTTTTTGGACCCCCTAGTAAAGATCTTTTAGGTAGTATTGAAATTGTACTTTGGTTTGCCAAAACTCTCGGTTGATTCAACAGAAGGAGACTGGTCAATTTCAAACAAAACTTAGTTGATTTGGTTTCCAACTTTTCAAAAAATGACCATATGGAAGTGTTACTGCATGTATTTTCTATATCATCTATTGGATCCTTGACAATGATGGGTGGTATCAAATCATCAACTTTAGGTAGTCTATCATTAACACAATGGGATAGTGTGACACGTTGAGGGTTCACCTTCAACCCTTTACATTTTGAACAATTAAAATACTACTAGGGTGTCATAAAAGTGATCTAATTCATGGTGAAATACCATTGGCCAAGATGATCACTGGAATATGGAATGTTACAGTGAGTAGGGTAAAGTGGCTCTCCATTTTCATCTACCATCTACATGTGGTATCTTGCTCTAATAAGAGCTTGCAACATTTTTGTATAGGTTGGATTGGTGGAATATCTTGTGCATCTCAGCTCGATCCCAAATTAAGATTCTACAAAAGTCAATGCACAAGTATTCAAATATACATGCAAAGGTAGTGAATATTCAATCATATAATCAAAATATAAATAAAATATGGGCATATTGCAAAGAGCAAGGGAAAACTTGGCGATGTGTTGACACCCCCTCCATTCCTTTCTCGGGGGTTAAAGTAGAAGAAATGGATATAGGACTTTCCTCCTCGAGGGAGGTCATGGTAGTGGATGCTCCTCTAGGTGGAATAAAAAGATGTCATGAAATTATACCTCTAATTTAGATACGGAATTGGTTCTTTCTAAGAACTATGATCTCTCACCTTTCTATTCATAATTATTTACTATGGCTTGAACTAAAAAGGGATGGCAAGAAATTAAAAAGAAGGGAAAAGGGGGAAAAGATAAAAGATTATTTTATAAATGGCAAGAAATGAAATGTATATTATTGATGTAATTTTAATCTTGTAAATATAGTATACATATATACTCTTGTAAGTTCATGTGTACATGCATTTGTTTCTATTTGTATTACGCTTTGAGCACTTGAAAAATGTGATTTTCATTTTATAATGAAACATAAATTGTGATTTTTTTCTTGAAAATAAACATACTACTATCATTAAAATATGCCCACATTTTCCCTTATACTTATCCTTACTATGGATACAAAAATTATATACACACTATATATAGTAGTTTCTATTGTGTTATAAAATAATAATAATAATAATTTTTATGTTCGGACAATTTTGTTATTTATAGTTTAAAAGTTGTGTTGTAATATAGGTTTTTTTTCCAAGAATGTTAATGGGTATATGAGATAATAAAGTTTTTTTATTATTTTTTAATCTTGTATTGTAATATAATTATTTTTTATTAAAAAAGGTGAATGGGCACATGAAATAACAAAGTTTATAATTTGGACATCATTTTCCTGAACATTAAAATAAGAAATATAATGATCAGATTTAGTGGTGTAATGGTAAGATTCAAATCATGGAATTGTTTTACACAATTGGATCTAGTCCTTTGCATTAAAAAGGAGTTGCTATGTTCATGTACTTTGAATCATTTATTACTTGTATGCAATTTTTTTATTTTTTTTGTCAATTTTATTGTATGTCTCATTGGATCCTCCTAAAATGTTGATTTTCAATCTTTGATATGCAAGTTCGTCATCTTCTTGATATCTACCTATCCATTTCCACATACTCAATATAACTTTTCTCTCATGATTCCTTAGATTGTTATCATTTCTTACATCTCAACTTTAATGAGGTAATTCTTAATTGTGTCATTCTCTATTTTCACACCATATGATGTCAAGCTTCAAGTAATTTTACAATATAATCTTTTTGTGTATATTGAAATGGTTTATATAATATTATTGATCTTTTTGGTTGCATGTTTTATCAAATTTTCCATGTTTTTATACATAAATATTCACTACCTTTTTATAATGTTTTATACATAAATATTCAACACCGATACATTTATTTAATACTAAGGAACAAGGAAAACAAGGTGAATTTGAATGTCATTCAGAAAAAAAGACATTAAAATGGAATAACGAAATATAGACATATTAAAAAAAATAATGGATTATGTATGAATATACATTAGTCAACAAAAAAATGGAGTAGTGTGAATCAGGGTTGGAATTTCATGGGAAAAAAGCTTGTCACGAGGCATTATGTCCGTCAAATTTTGTTGAATTGTTTATCAAACTGTCTTGTCAAATGGGAAACCAACTATCTTGACCATATTTATGATGTTTAATAATGTTTATACACTGCCACTAATTTTTATCAAGAGCGGAGATCCGAGGATATATGCTGACAGGTTTGGAATTTTCATTTGTCATCTCAGCTAACATGGAAGCGGGTGGTCATTAATTTTTATCGGTAGCGGGGATCCGGGGATATCTTCTTGCAAGTTTGGAATTTTCATCGAAGTAGGTTAACTCGGGAGCAAACAGACCCGCTTTTTAGGCAAAAAAATGGGCTTGAATCTGGCCAGATTTTCAGGGGTAGTCTGAGTTTCGCATGGATCAAAGTTCCATGCATTTCAAGACCTTGCGCCAGGGATTTTGCCCCATTTTAAACCAACCCAGATGCTCAGAAAATCGATCAGAGTTCTGGATTGACCAGAAATTTAAAAATGAGCCACCGAAAAACCTGTGAGAAAGGTAACTCGGAAGGGAAGATTTCTCCCGAGTTAGCCCACTCCATTTTCATCTGCCATCTCATTTGACCTTGAAGTGGGTGGCTGTTAATGTAATATTAATTGTTACACAGATCCACCCACCTCTGTTTTGGATTCACTGCAGTTCACTACTCGCCATTTATATACCAATTTCAAATTTGTGCACCGTAGTTTATTGCCCGCCATTTATATACCAATTTCAAATTTGTGTTGAATATCTAGAGAGGCTCAACCTGGTTGACCCAAACTTTCTATACACTAGTTAAGATAAAAGCTACAAAACGAAAAGAAGAAACCATCATTTGAGCTTTTAGGGAAGCTTGCTGCAGACATCAACGTAGTAAGGGGTATAGCATTTCAAGGGTAGAAATATAGGTGGAAAATTTTGAATCTAGCTCACACTTTGGGTCAAATTCCTACTCTCACTGTAACTAATTCAACCCCACCTGTCGAAATCTCCCTCCCACTACCCTTATCTGGTTAGGTCACAAAACTGGTAAAATCACTCACTTTCATACTTTAGTCTCGTAAAACCCAAATTCATCTTCCTTAATACTATGCCTCAATGAAAGAGATGGAATTTTTGAAAACATTCAAGGGTTGAATTTGAAGTACACCAAATAGTTTTAGTTTTGAAAACTGAAAGTTGTGTTTTTTATTTCCATGATCCAGAATCGGATCCAAGAGCCTGACACGGCTAAAAAAGGCTCAAAAATGAAAGTTCTTAGAATCGAACGAAACCAATTCCATTGTGATTGTCTCGTCGCACTGATTCCGGCCATATATTCACTTTCTCAAACGGGCGCCGTATGCGAGAGTTATCGCACTCTGACCGTTTTCCCAAACAGCTAAAAAGTCAAACAAAAAAAGTCAACGGTCAAAAGGTGGCGTGGCACTCTCTGGAGGTGAAACGTGGCAATGGAAGTATGACAAGTGGCAGCAGTTGACTGGGCAGATGTGGATGGAAGATCCAATCGAAATCTGACACATGGCAAAATTTGGTCAAATGTTGAGGTGCCACATGGCCCAGGCATGGGCAGCCACATGGCACCAGGTCAGGGTCGAATGGAAAGTTCCAAAATATATTTGGCGGTCCATGGGTTTTGAACCCATGACCACCCACCAAGTGCCTTAGAGGAGATCCATTACCAATGCGCCACCATGTTTTTTGTTTAATGAACCACATTTAATTTATTTAAAGTGTAAGTGTTTGTATTGGAGGGCAAACAAGGGTTGGGGCTAAGCCCCAGCCCACATTTTTATGCAGTCATATGACAACAGAGAAGGAGAACACGCCAATAAAGGGGGATAAGCCCAATAATTAAATAGAAAGTGGTTTTTAAACCATATATTAATGATTTTTTGGGGATTTCTGACTGATATTTAGCCCAGAAAAATGGATTTTTTAGGGATTTTGGGCCATTTGAAGGGGGATTTGAGCCCAGATTTTGGGAGGAAGTTGAGGATGGATAACCAACTTCAGATATATAAAAACTAGGCCTGTTTGAGGCCATGGAGGACAGTCATATCAGAGTTATGCTGAAGCAAAGCCAAGCCAAAGCCATTTTTATGTAGGGAAGTTGTTGAGGAGTAGACGCTTGCGAACCATTTCTTGGAGCTACACTCAATATTTTTCAGTGCCATCAATTGTGTTGGATTTCTGAGGTTGAGAAGAACACAGTGAAACCAGTATGAGATCCATTTGATGTACTTTTTCTATACTGTGCAAGCATTGAAGAATTAATAAAGAAGCCTCCCCCACTGAGACAAAGGCTCGAAGACGTAGGCAATTTTGTGTCGAACTCCGTTATCACTTCTCTTGTTATGATTTGTTGTTCTTATTGCTTCAGTTTAGATATTTATATTTTATTTTAGCTGCTATGTTTCCTCATTAAATTCATCCTCTTTCATTAATCTTCTTAAATGGTTAATGAACACATGCAATTAATAACTCAACCACAGTCATTAAAAGATCTTTTCGGATCAAGTGGTATCAGAGCTAGTTGACGTTTGGATTTGAGTTTTCCATGTTAACCATGGAAAAGATATAGCGTGGTGAAGGCGAGCTTGTTGCAGAGAATCCATTAATTGGATTGAGAAAGAGAGCTTCTCACAACGAGAAGATGGCATCAGAAGAAGGGCTTTCTCAGGATGAGAAAGAGTTTCGGAAAACTTTCCTTGCTATGTCAAAGATGGTGAAAGTTTTGTATGAGGATTACTTGGAACGGAAAAGACCAAATCTGGGTGAATATTCAAAGGGAAAAAGTGAAGAGGAAGAGGATCCTCCTCAGATTCCTCCTTCACCTCCACCATCACCTCCTTCTTCTCCTTCTTCTTCTCGTTCAAGTTCTAAATCTAATGCAAAGAAACATGTTCATAAGCATAAGAATGAAATGCCATTGTTAAAACTTGATGTTAAATTTGAGTTACCCATATATGATGGTGAAGTTAATGCAGAGAGACTTGACAATTGGGTCAGGAAG
>SNQJ01S0068144.1:35549-49030 GCA_010110895.2 Picea sitchensis | reverse complement strand
TAGGGTTTTGACTTTTAGGGTTTGAAGGGCCTTGCTCTTGCAACACTTTTCACCCTTAGATTTATGTTTTGAAGCTAGTTGTTTTGCCAAGGATATCTAAAGAAAGAGGGAGGAGCATGAGGCCTTGCTTAAGCAACACCGGAATGAGCCTCTTCCCCTTAGGGTTTTGACTCTAGGGCCCTGCCATTGCAGCACCATAGAGCCTAACTCTCTTGTCTTTAGATTTAGATCTTCCTGAGTCTTGCCCTTGTCTCTGACTCCATAATACCCTAAGGCACTGGCCTAACTCTCCAACGTTGAGATTTTTGTGCCAAAACAACTCTTTCAAAACTCTTAAATTTGAAACCCTAACTAACCCTAACGTCTACTAACCCTAAATTGATGATGTCGTCATGCCTCTTTTGAGCTCTTGGTTGATATAAAACATTGTGGCTTAGTCATCTAAGTGATAGACATTGAAGTGTTGATAAATTCCATTACCCTATTTGCAAAATGTTGATCTCTTTGTCTATAAAAGCTAACCCTAGAACAAGGCTGACATCACCTCTAGTATAGTGACACAACAACCTTTGCATGTGAGCATTTAATGATATTTAAAGAATTGTGTTAATTTAAGGATTGGTTATCTACATTAATGCTATATCATTTCCAGTGTTTATTGAGAAGTAATATTATAGGCCATTGTCATCATTGCAATCATTGACTTCGTCAATAATTACTGTTATTTATGCTCATGTATATTGAATCTTGATAGTCATTGACAAATGAAGCATTAACCACTATTTGCATGTATTAGTTTTATTGTTGCCTTGTCTCGCAAACATGTGCTTCTACTGTGGTATTTCTTCATTCTTAACTATCTTCTTGGTGGTAATCTGTGAAGGGAAAACTCACCTTGATCCTTTAAACCTTTTCCCTTTCAAAACCCCAGATTACTAGGGACGTCTCCCTTGGGTTTAGCCACCCTAAATAGAAAAAGCTCCCCATCGAGGTGACAGTGAGTGGGGAAGCCCATGTTGCACTAGTTTGGCCCTTACCTTTCAGCTACTTGGCCCAAACTACAAACTGAGCGATAACAGGTCCCACAAATTCTATTGCCCATTTATCAAATGCATGTAATGTTACTTGTGGTCATAGTGGCATCTCGTCCCTTATGTTGGGTTTGCCTACCCTTTGACAGACATCGCATCTCTGACAGTATTCTTTCGAGTCCTTGTGAATCGTTGGCTTCCATAGTCCTGCATGTAGTACCTTTTGCGTGGTATCTTTTCCTACATAAATCCTTCCTATGATTCCCTCGTGGGCTTTTGCTAACTTTCTTGGTCGTTCGTGCTCTAGCACGTACCTTTGTAAAATGTTGTTTGCACCCATATTGTATAGATGTCCTGCAATCAGTTGATAGTTGACTTCGCAAACTACCAGGTTCTTCTTCTATGCTGTGGCACATTCTTGCGGCATAATACATGTTCTTAAGTATTAGATGATCTCTGCGAAGTAGTCATCAGAAATCTGTACTGAGAATAATTGTGCATCTGGAAAGGTGTCTTCTAGATTCATAGTTTCTTCTCCATTTGTGACCCTTGAAAGGTGGTCAGGTCTTGCATTCAATTTTCCTGGTTTAACTATTACTTCAAAATCAAATTCTTGAAATAGTAGTAACCATCGACAGATTCTCCCCCCCAACACTGGCTTGTTGACTAGGTATTTCTGGGCTAAGTGATTTGTAAACATCTTAAAGTGTTTCCCCAATAGGTAATGTTTGAACTTTTGTAGTGCATAGACCATGGCTAGGTCTTCTATTTATGTCGTGTTATTATTTTGTTCTAAGTCGGATAGTTTTCTTCTTGCGAACGCTATCAGATTATCCAAGTCTCCCACTCCTGGTTGCGCTAATATAGCTCCAAGTGCTATCGTTGATGCATCTACATGCACATGGAATGTCTTTTCCCAGTCTGGAAATACTAATATTGGTGCAGTAACCATCTTTTCCTTTAGGGTATCCAAACCATGTTGACACTCGTCATTCCATTGCTATTTGGTATCCTTCCTTAACAATTTTTCCATTGGTGTTGTGATCTACGCATATCCTTTGATGAATTTCCTGTAGTATCCTGTGTGCCCTAAAGTTGCTCTTAGTTGTCGGACTGTTTTTGGTGCTGGTAAGTTAACAATGACGATGATCTTGGCTGGATACACTAACAAGCCTTGTTTGCATACTATGTGGCCCGATAGTATCCCAAACGGTGTTCCAAATATGCATTTCTTGATATTTAATGATATCTGGCATTGTCTGCATCATTTTAACATTAGTCATAAAACTTCCATATGGTTTTTCAGCACACTGTAAACTGTCTAGTCATCTAGGTATACTTCGAGGAACTGATGGATGAATTCCTTAAATGTTGCGATGACTACTCTGGAGAATATTGTGGGTGCATTATTCAGTCTAAATGACATGACTGTGTACTAGTAAGATCCTCATTTTGTCGCAAACGTGGTCTTGTGTCTGTCCTCATGTGCTATCTTAATCTGATGGTAGCCTGAGAATCCATCAGTGAATGAAAAAGCTTCACGTCCCCCCACATTCTCTAACACTTCATCCATGAACTTTGTCGGTAATGGGTCGTATAGGCATGCATCGTTCAACTTCCTCAAGTCGACACATATCCTAATTCCTCTTCCTTGTTTCTTGTCATGTACTACCATCGGGCTTATCCATTCTGATTCCTCAATCAGTTCTATGATGTCGGCTTTGAGCATCCGATCAATCTCGCCTTTCACTTTTTATATATATATGGGGTTCATTCTATAGGGTCAATGTCTTATTGGTCTCGCTTCAGGTCTAAGTGGTATCTTCATTTATCCCAGTTCTCCTGCTATACCCTTCATCTCTGTAAATGTTGTGGGAAAAAGGTCGCTATATTTTCACAACAATTTTGTGATGATTTCTATTGTTTGCTCATCCCGGTAGTCCCCAATGTTGTCCATTTTGGGCTACTCAGCTATCCTGATGTTAAATTTCTTTACCTTGATTGGCAGGGCAATGAATTCTGATTCTATAGGTGGTCCTTCCACATCTCTTTCTCCTTCTACTTCTTCGATCTGAATATCACGTGGGTCATCTTCATCTGGTGCTTGCTCCTATACATGATAACATGAAAATAGTTCCTTGACTGTTTGTGTGTTCCATTGTTTCTCTTCTATGATAAATTCTATTTCTGGTTCTTCAATGAATATTACTCCTCTGATTCGTTTGAGAGCTGCGTCTATGTTGGGTTTCTCATGCTCTAATGAGAAAGTGATTGTGAAGTTTTGTTGCAATGTCCTCCATATTGTAGTTCCTTTGCACAATTCCTGGTATACCAGTTTGTTGGTATGCCCTCTAAAGTATGTATGAAGTGATGAGGCCATTCCTCTAGTGGTGTCATTTTCCACAACGTTTTTCACTTCACCAAGTGTTTCATTGGTGTCTCTTGTCCTTGGTATTGTTGTTGTTTGTTGTATTCCTATTCTGCACCAAACCTTATGCACAGTAAGCGATTACATTGATATCAGTCTGTGATGGTCTCTTTATGTGCACCCCACCATCTTACAGGTGTGGCCTTGAATGGTAAGTCAAGTGTTGACAGTCGTTGGTTCTTTAATACTTCATTTTCGTATTGTGTCAAGAATGTTTCCAAATCATTTAGCTAGTGGAAACTGGGTGGTTCTCATATTTTTGTGCCTACCCATCTTACTGCACAGTCTATTCTTGCACATCTTCACGTGGATACTTTGTGTAATCTCTGCTGTCAGTTTTCTAACCTGGTGTCTGAGCCTGTTGCGCATGAAGTAATGCTCTACCAACTAAGTACCCCGTCTGCAGTTGGGTTTATGTAATCCTCATCGCACACAGTTGTTCTGTATAGCTGGTCGATCTCCTCTAAGTCCAGGAAAGTGAGTTCTATGAACCTCTCCCCTTCCGATGGATCTAGTGGTGCTATGACCCTGTATTCTCCGGATTCAAATGTCATTTTCCTAGTTTTCAAATTGATTATGGTCTGGTTTTCAAACGCCCAATCTAGACCAAGTAGTGTCGGGTAAGGTGTTGTGCCATCTACTATTTCAATGACTTCAAAGTCTGATTTAGTGCGCACTCCATTGAGGTCTACTATTACTCCTTTCAGTCTACTTATTGGTAGGAATCTATGCTAGTTTTCTAGTTTTAATTGGACATTTGAGTATCCCAGTGTTGGCTCTCCCATGCATTGCCAGGTCTTCTTGGGTAGCACATTCACTTTGGATCCTAGGTCTAGTATAATGTCTCCCATATTGAAATCCCCAATGTTAGCATTTAGTCTAAATTCCATACTTGTTCTTCTTCTGGTGTGTAGGTGATTGACAGTTTTTTGTTCTAGCTTCTCTTCCGTCTCACTGCTACATTTCTCTAGTATGTTTTGCAATATTTTCACAGATGAAGGATCACTTAATACTTTTACGCATGATTGCAAAAATCCTTTGATTGTACTTACTTGTCCCTTGGGCTACATTTCGTTGGTATGATCCAATGATGGTAGCATCTCATATTCTGGGGCTTCCTTGAATGGTTGCGCAATTGAAGTCGACGCTATGTTCTCCTTCTGAAATTATTGTCTAGTTTCCTTAAAAGTCTCCTTTTATTTTGGTGCATTGAACTGCTTTCGTATTTCAGTGTTCTTCTTTATCCATTGGTTCTGTGTTGGTTCCTGTCGAACTGCGTCACTTCCTGTTTTTGTTCCTCCACGAGTGACTATATTGATGTTTCGTTCGTCATCCCTAGCTTTGACTGAAATCCACTGGACATTCTGATTGTTCTGATTCCTTATTTCCTGGATCTTTACTAGTAGTGTCGGACATTCCTTTGTATCATGGTCCAATGCATGGCAATACATACAATTTGCTGGTGGAAGTGGACATTATCATGCATAATGTTCTGGTTGCTGACAATTGTGACATGTGATGGGTCCTCTATCACGTCTGAAACCTCCTCTAGCTCGTCCTCCTCCTCGGTAGCCTGCTCGGTCACCTCTCGACGCGTTATATTGTGGTGCTTGATTGTATTGCATTGTATTGTACTGGGGATGTGTCAGGTTATACTACAACTACACGCTATTGTATGGTTGTTGCGCAATATTATATTGCTACTGCACAGTGGTGTATGGAGCTGGGGTTTGATTGAAATATGGCACTGCTTGCCCAGTCATCATTTTGGCCTGTACCTTGTATGTGTCTGATTTTCTTTCCTACATCAGCTCCATAGTTCTACAATCTTTGTCGTCATGGGCTACAGACTTACAAAAGGTGCAATATGAATTCTTTGGAACTGTCTGGTATTTTTGCATCATTGTGCAGTGATAATAGTCGTAACCCTGTTTCTTGCATATTTTTCACCATAACCCTCCCCGTGGTAGCAGATTTGGCATACTTGTTTCCATATACTGCGTGAATGTTGGGAATTCATTCTTGTGGTGTCCTTCCATCCTGCATGCGGTGCACCAAACAACTTCTTGTTTGTCCTTGTTCTTATTCTGGTTCAGCTGAAATGTTAGATTCTTCAAATCCTCCTTCAATTCCTCAATAGTTGGGTCAGTATGTTGGTACTAGTTCTCTTCAAGTTGCAAGGCTTCCTGCAGAGCCTCTGCCTGCGTTTGAAATTTATGTTGTCATAGGGGATATTTTAAGTGTGGGAGTAGTGAGTTGACAAACAGGTGTCGATGTTGCATCTTGGTCATAAGGTATTTTAGTTTTCCTTTTAGTCGCTTGAACCTCTTATCAATATCCCATATTGATTCTCCTGGTTTATGTCTTATTTCAATCATCTCATTCATGTACTGATCCTCTGAGCTCAGCTTCTGGAACTCATTAATCAGTAGCTTCTTAATGTCTTCCAGTGTCCTCATCATCCCAGGGGCATTGTTCGTGTCTAGACTCATGTACCTGTCTAGTGCGAGGTCTCTTAGCATAATCGCTAGCTGTGCGAGTTTGGTGTATTCATCAGTGATCTATTTTGCCTCCCAGATCTTTTCACAAATGAACAAATGCTTCTCAGGGTCTTCTGTTGCTTCTCCTCCAAATTTTGGTAATCTGATAGTGGGATCGTGTCCTGCAATTCTGAATACTGAGCTACTACCTCCTTCGCGTGGTGTAGATACTTGACTAGTGCTACCAGAACTAGTTCCTCTAGTTGTTGCTCCTAGTGTATATGTACTTCTTGCTGTCGGACTTCCTCTGAACTTCAATTGTCTAAACGGTGTTCTCTTTGGTGTATTAGTCGCACATGAGTTTGTGGGTTCCACAGTGACATTAATATGGATAGGATGGCTACCTTCTCCTCCCATTCTTGGGCCTCTCATCTTCCTCTCGTATGTTGCGCGCAACATTTCCTCAATATGCTCCACAACCCGGAGATCCTCTACCTCTTCCTCATCGCTCGCCAAGCCCTCCCTCGTGGCTACGACTCTTTTTTTGGTATTCACCTTATATTGGTGGGTAATCCACTACAAGTCGTTCCTGATGACGCCAAGATCCACTTGAGTTGGTCGTCATCCATCATGATCGGGTCCAAAGGTTCCTCCTCCTTCTTGCCTTTATCCTCACCTCCTTCCATTTATCCTCTTTGTTAGCACTGAAAGTCACACTTTGACTGCTAAAGTGTAAGCTCAGCACCCATTAGAATGTAAAAGATAATTTGGTTTTGAATAGGCGGATCAAAAAGATGGAGAAAGAAAGAGAGAGGGTTGCAAGATGCAGATCAGATGCTACACCAATGGGCAATGGAGTCACAAACACCCTACTCATCGAAGGCACAAAAGTTGCTCAACAGAAAACAAGATTATATATTGATAGGTGGAAGAATGAAGAAGGAAAACATAAGATAGAATGTACACTAAACAAATATCCTCTCAATTTAATGAATCAACATATACTTGAATATAAAAAATGGTTGATGGGCAAAATACAACAGATCCTCTGTTGCTTAGGGATCCATAAATCATTGATAGCCTTTGATCCTCAAATATGCAATATATTCAAATAAGAAGAAATATTAAAAAAGAGTTACAATATGAAATTACAACTCTCATGAGTCTCCAATAGCAGTAATGCTTACAATCAAAAAAATTCCCACAGACTTACAAATGAACACACACAGGAAAATTGCCTGCGACATCTCTCTTTAGCCTCTCTTGGCTCATCCATCCCCATCTCCAAGAGATATATCCCTATTTAAATAGATAATAGCATACAAATAACCTGAGGTTGAATGCCATATCCTCCATTGGATTCTAAGCCTTGGAGATAGGTGGAAACGGTCAAAGAGACAAAAATCCAACAAACTATTGATTTTCAGGAATTTGTTGGAAGTCATTAATAAATTGTTTCCACCTCATGCATGAGGCCTTTGATGGAGATAAATATTAGGTGTAGGTTTCCCTTGATATCTAAATTATCCTTGAGAATCCATTCGAACTCTCCTTGACATGTGGCAACCTCCCAACAAGGTGAATATCAAAATCGTGACCACTACAGGAAATTAGTACGTAGCGCCACTGTGCAGAGTACGCAATGCCTACTTCTATATATAATATCTCTCAAACCAAAAAACATTTTGAAAAACTAAGAGCCATTTTTGTTATTTGGAATGTTATGAACAAAAACCTCCTCTATTTTTTAAAAATACATCCTCAACTGCTCATAACCCAAGTTTTAAATTAGTGACTCAAAACTGGCAGAATAACTCTGTAGAATTTAGGCTCTGCCAGAATATTACACAACGCCTATAGGTAGTGCCCAACTTTGTTTCTGCATGCAATTAGGTAGCATAAATCCGTGGATGCTTTGATGCTTGAGCTTGGATATTGGGAATAACTCAATATAATTTCAGTTTTCCCCAAAACAAATAAAAATCCCATAACAATTGTATTCATTTGTGAAAATGAATAATGAAATGTAGATTCTGTTCTCTGTGAAATATTAGGCAGTGCCTGTAGGTAGCGCCACTTATGCAACACTGAGGCATAAACCAATCTTGTGCTAACACTCTCTCTCTCAGTGCTTCCCCTCTTCCCCCGTGCACACAGGGAAGTTTAGTTGTCTGATTCCATTGTCATTACACCTTTGTTATATAGAAGTATCTTAATATAAGTACGGATTGAATGTACCTTCCTCTAGGTCCACGTAGAAATTATTTCTCTACTGTGATGTATGACTTCGCTGTGTTGACTGCAAATTCAGTGATGAAGCCTGCCACAATACTGTCAAGCCAAAAGTCTATTGCATTGGTGAATTTGTTGTTCACCTGCTATAACTGCTCAATCTGTACTGGGGTCCACTCTAGCTGTCGAACCCAGTTCATCACGTGGTTATCCTTCAACCTTAGTATCCCCTCCAGGAGTAGATGCGGAAAATCATAGAAAAAGACTTCATGTAAATCAATAAATACGTATTTATCCAGATATTTGTGAAGTGTAAGTCTAGGGTTTCTATTGTCTTGTTGGGCAAACTCTAGCTCTTTGGTTCTCAACCAACCTTCGATTTCTGCTTTCGTGGGGTTCCACGATCTCAACATTCCCTTCTAATGGCTCATTAGTATTCTTTTGTCGCTCGTTCTTTTCTCATGCAATCTATCTCGTCTACTCAGTCCTCTCTTGTTCCTCTTAACTCGACAACGGAACCATTTGTTGGTTTTTAACCGCTCTCTTCTACTGTCTGAGTTATTGACCCAGGGTTCATGTCTTTTGGGTTTCCAACAAAGCCTCTAAAACTATCGACCCTCTTGGTAAACCAGAAGGCAACATAGTACATAGAATGTACTGCGCAGTCTCACCCGAGATATCTTTAAATGGGTGGTTGTAAGACTCAGGTGTTTATAGCCTAGGATTGAGTATGAGATAGGGGTTTACTAACCAAATCCATGCACTACGAATTGTGAATGTAATCTACTTATTCCTCACGGGTGCACGTATCCAATTCACAGTTTAATTCTTGAACAACATAATCATAATTCATAACAATATATTAACTCATTTATTAAGCATAACAATGAAGTGTTGAAAGAAGCAAAGAGGTACATGCATTCATCACATTACATGGATATTACCGTGGTTCACCCCCTCCTGGGCTATGTCTACAAAGATTTGGCTCTTGGATTTTTTATTATGATAGTTCTACATCTCCAACGTTGCACACATACAATTCCCTCTGATGGGTGAGATCTGTGTGAGGAGAACTAGATAACACTAGGCTCCACAACCTGTGATCTAATCCTCAGATCTTCCTCCCCTCCTCTGTTCTATCTCAAGATCTTACAAACTTGGTCCATGACCATATTACATAATGCATCAACTTGTACCTAGCTATGATAGAGTATTGCAAAAACTTAACTAATACAAAAGTGAATCAAACTCTCTATGATACATGTGTATCTCTATTGATATATATCGGGCTCTTCAGCCATTTTACAATGTGTTACCAAAACCCTAACCCTACCGACGTTAGTTATTCCTCCCATGCACGCGTGTTGTTCTTCCTCCAACTGTCATTTTCCTTGTGCAGGATTTCTTGCATGTGCGTGTGTTGTTACCCTCTAGTTGTTACTTTCATTTCTGCACGCTTTCTTTCTCACGATCCTCCTTCTTTCCACTTCAGCCTGGTGCCGATAGAGATAGAAGGTATACTTTCCAATTTCTCTATTTCAGTTTTGATTGACCCTTCTAACCTCATTTACATTACACCGCAAGTTGTTGAGGCATGTGTTTTATAGAAAAGAAAGCATGCAAAGTCATGGTTGGTTTAGATAGCTATAGGAACCAAGAGGAAAGTGACTAAGGTAATAGAAGAATACCAGTTTTAAATGGATGGAATTCACCCAAGGAGTACTAAATACTTTCCATTGGGGTCATATGACATGTTGATAGGCATGGATTGGTTGGAAACACACAAGTAAAAACTAGATTGTTTTAATAAGACCTTGTCATGTGAAGATAGTGAAGGAAATAAAAGGGTCTTACGGGGAATACAAAATCTTGTGTCAGTAAGGCATATTTCAATGACACAATTGAAGAAGCATTGCAAGAAAGGATTCCCACTATATGCCATCCATGTATTAAATTTAGCAGAAGGAAAGCAACTGCAAATTGAATACCATCTTGTGTTATATGAGTACAAAGGCATATTTCCAAAGGAAATACCAAGATTATGTTAATCCTTAGACAAAGCCCCATGTTATGTAAAAAAACCCTTTATTAAGCCCTAGATATTGAATTAATACATTTCTAGTGTTATATTTGTATGTTGGCTAGAACCCTCAATTGCACCCTTTCATTACAATTGTACCCTTTGTCTCCTATATATATAACAAGGAGACTTATTTTTAGGATCATCTTATCACATGTCATATTGTATTTTGAATTGGATATATTGTAAAAGTAGGTTTCCCACTCAAAGTGGACTATATTCATTGAATTTTTATCATTTTTTAAGGAGTCGGATCATAACATTTGGTGTTAAAGCATTGGTCCTAGGGTTTTGCTTCTTCAAGCAAATCATCTTGGCGTTTTCGCTGTAACTTTTTTCCAGGATGATTAAGAAAAAAAACACTTGGAGGTTATTTATAAGACATATCAAGGTATCTATGGTTAAAATTTCATCTTCTAATATGTTATACTTTTGGAGACATACCCTGTGGAAGATAGGGTTTGTTGACTAGTCCTATAACGAGTGTTCTAGGTAAAACAATCATATCTTCTTCAGTGAGGATCCAAACTCGATGAGACTTGTTGCATTTGAAATAGGATAGTCCATAGTATTTTTGGTATAAATTTTAGAATCATTTATTAAATGTTGTACACGTGGAATTCTATACAAGTTCTCTCTCCCGAAAAGGACAAAAATTAGCAAGGTTTGGGAAATTTACCTTAACTTTCACTTGGCACATCCAATTTTGGTCATACCTATGGAATTGAAAATAATACATTTCATAGTATTACAAGCCAAAATTTCAAACTCATAAGGGCCGAAATTTCATACATACATCAGAAGGAAGGTTGGTTAGGAGGACAAACTCCTAAGTAAGGGTTTAAAAGGTACATAAATTACAATTAGCATAACTTTTTATTGGAAGATAGGATTTTGGTGATTCAAAATTTGTGATAAGGAGGAAAAAGAGGAGTATTATTATTTTGATTCACATGGCTCCAAAAAAGATGTCAACACCAATTAAACCTCCAAAAGTATCATCTATAAATCATGAATAAAATGATGAGATACATAACAAGCTATCTAGATTGGAGGAACAACTTAATGATTTGAGTGTCGGGTCAATAAAAATTAATGATTTGGTAAAATCACAAAGAAAAATTAAAGAAATGGAAAAGAAGATGGTGTTGGCTCACAACACACTTAAATGTGTCCTTCTTAACATTGGGGGGTTGAAGACCCAAGGTTGTATATTTACCAACAAAAACCCCAAAGCATCGACATATCAATCCTTGGCCAAAGATGAAGAAGTTATCACCCGATATGCTATGAGGATCATAGAGGATCACAGAGACCATCTGGTCTTGTGTCGGGGATGAAGGAATAAACACACAGACATCCATCCTAGTTGACATTCATATAATCCATTGCAGATTACCCTAATAGTTAATAGTGTATAACATAAGCAAATATATTCAATTGACACATTAGTAACACATCATAAGACCGAGATCACTGCAACTTTATTATCTTCATTCCATCACCACAAACATACATTAATCAACACGTACATTTACAATAACAAACATTTTTTCTCTTATACATTTTCCAAGTGTTACATTACATAGTTCCATGCACTTTCTTTAGACTTTACAAGTGTGATAGACTTGGACTTACAACCAGAGACATTACAACACATATGCTTATAGTGAGCTCAATATCACCAATATAACTAGCAGAACAAAAACCAATTGACTAACAAGTTAACTAACTACCAACTATCCCTCCTTTTGTTGTAGTTGCTCCCTTTTATTTCCTTCTCACTTTGGTGCTCTGTCTCTTTCAGTTATTCCCCACTCGTTCCTCTGGCTGCCAGTTAGGGCTGATTTTAAGGATGGAAATTTATTTTTAAATGTAGAAACCTTGGTGAATCTTACTAATCCTTCATATGCCAACTATAAAATGTTTGGCAATATTTTTGTAAAAATATTCAAATTTCTAAGGATTTTGTATAGTTTGTATAAAATTGTGGCAATTTTTAAGGCAAAATAATTTCATCCTATAGAATTTGGGTGAATCATTTTTAGAATAGGGAGTTTGTTTTGGGGAAAAACCTTGGAAAATTATCCCATGAGCAAAATTTAGCCCCTAAAATCATCCTTGCTACCAGTCCCACACGCTTTTGTCACTTGCATGCATTACACGTAGCCTTTCTGGAATCAAGGAAATCTCAACTACCTTGCCAACTCATCTTCTTTCTGCTCCTCATTCCCTCATGTTGCTTGCAGTAATCATTCAGGATGATTTTCCAAATATTTTTTTCTTGATTTTGGTCTGTATGCATTGTCTTCTTGATTTTTGGCATGCATCAAAAAATTTGGACCAATGCACATTAGCAGAACTTGAACTACAAAACAATAATAAAACTTGATTTGGCATGCACGCCTCCTTTTATCCTTTGCACAACTACTTGAGTGCACACAAAACTGGAATAGGCACACACAACTTTGTTTGTGCATGCATGATAATTACCCAAAACTTTGGGTGCCAACAGGCCCCCAACACTATTACTTGGCTCGCCCTCAAGCTAACTACCATGGGAAATGATTAAGAGAAAATCATCATCATTGAAGGATCAAAGCATAAAAACAAGTTGTGGTGGTAGTCAGGTTTGAGTAAGAGAAAATCATTTGTCCAAGTTGTAGTTGTAACTCGACAAAGGTCCTAGAATGAGGTGATAATTCTTCAAGGTAAATGATGGCTTTGGACTTCATTGGGCTAGTTGCTCAAACTCTCTCTCTCTTCGAGGGTTTCTGTGGTGATGAATCAGGATATGTTTAAATAACATCACCCAAAAATTAACCCTCTAATTGAACCAAGTGTTATAGCTAGAACTTGGCCCAGTTACTTATTGACCCATGTGAAATAGATCCCGAGGAAGAGCTTCATCAGGAGAGACCACTATCATCCTCCTGTGTTTTTTTTCTGGAAGTAGAGGATGGAAGAAGGGGACCTCAAATCCTAGTGGTGAGGATAACCCATAGTCTTGGGTTATCTTCTTCAACAAAGTTGATTATCCATGGTGATAGGTGAACTAACTATGGGCCTAAAGAGTTGGCATATTATTGTAGCTTTGAAGCACAGTTCAAGGAACTATGTGGTGCTCGGTGGTGCCATGCTAGTGAATAATAGGGTGGGACCTTTTATAATCTATATCATCCATCTATGTGACTGGAGTATATGTTGTGCTACAAAAAAGGTGAATTATG
>SNQJ01S0068144.1:10733-35539 GCA_010110895.2 Picea sitchensis | reverse complement strand
CCCCCTTGGTGGCTAACCAAAACCCATGAATACAAGCTTGCTAAGTCACCTCGTTAATCACCCCAACCATGGTCAAGTGGATTAGTGTAATATCCAAGCAGTTATCAGAAATGTAAGAAACCTAATGCATATATAAGAAGGTTATAACGATCAAACATGACACATACCATGATACCTTGGAACAATTACCTCATGGAGCAAGAGTCTCCTCTGATGCAAGTCCAAGCCGATGGTGATGGAAGCTGCTACTACTGACAGGACAAGTCCGACGAAGAAGATGAAGGTTGGACCCTCCAGGGCCATGCTCAGGTCAATCCTTCTCTCGGTAATTCATGTCTATGACTTGTGGGCCTCGAGACATGATCTCCTAGTTATCCCTAGATATCGGGGATAATAGGACCCATTAACCCACCAGCCAAAAAGATAGGGGAAAGATACATTATCACCGTGATCGAATACCTAACAAGATGGGCGGAAGCCGCACGAGTAAAATATTGTAGCGCAAAGATAGCTGCACACTTCTTGTTCAAACAAGTGATCACCAAATTTGGGTGCCCAAGATTTTTTATGAGCGACCAAGGCACACACTTCATAAACAACACCATCCACGTGATGCTCGAAGAGTTTGAATTTCATCACTAGAAGAGCACACGATATCACCCACAGGCAAATGGCACAGTAGAATCCTTCAACAAAATTCTGGAGACCACACTAACAAAGATCTATAACGTCAATAGAGACGGCTAGGACCTAAAAGTACGAGCAGTATTATGGGCATATAGGAATACATGCAAAAAGTGGACAGGGCACACACCATTCAAACTAGTCTATGGCCAAGAAGTAGTAGTGCCATTAGATTTTTTAGTACCCAGCTTACACGTAGCAGCTATCACACAAATGACAGAATGAGGCATAGTACAGGAAAGACTGAATCATTTATTGTCAATGGAGGAAGACCAAACCCTGGCAAGATTCCATAAACAAGTGCATAAATCCCGAGACAAATCTTGACACGATCGACACATTAAGAAGAAGACATTCAAGGAAGGAGATCTAGTATTGCTCTATGACAACAAATCATTTCAACACCTGGGGAAGATTAGAATGCATTGGCTAGGACCATACGAGGTAAAATATGTCACAGACAGAGGAGTTGTACAGTTAAGAGATTTAGCAAGTGCAAACCTTAGAGGAATGATCAATGGGAGCCAAATGAAGTTGTACAAGGACGTTCGACCACCCATTGCGCAGTAATATATATATATATATATATATATATTTCAAAAAGAGAACAAAAAGGAAACAGAACTAAAAAGCGCGCAACACACTAGAGAGAGAAAGGCCACATAACATTCTAAACATAAATTCAGCAAAGGAAAGGACAACGGTTACATACCAAAGAAAAATGAGCAGGAAACGAAAAGTCGACAAAAGCAGTATGATAGGACAACACTAAGCGGAATTAAAGCACAACAAGGACTGAGGGAACATCACATTAAACGTGCCAACTGGAGATAGCAAAGAAAGTGTAATTGAAAGTACGAAACTTCCATAGATGCATTGAATCCACAATTATGGTGCATCAATTACATCATGGAGGAAGCGTCCTTGACAAGCTTCATGACAAGCCCATATAACACGCGAGTATGGGAGAAACTGGTCTATTCATGAAAGGAGAATAGAGAGAGAGCAATAGCAGCCAGAATGAACAGAGCGAGACCACAGATCTCATCAAATTCATTCGAACTCAACAAGCATTCGACAGTCACCACTATGGCACCACTGAAACCAACAGAACCAGGCCAGACAACAAGACCGACCAGGGTTCAAACTAGATCACAAGGACCGCTGGAGGAAAATGAGCAGCAGCAGTCGGAGATTGTCGATATCGATGATATTCCATCCCAAAAGGAGATACGAGTGCACCCTACACTGATACTAGAAGAGATTCAACAACCACAAGCAAAGACCATGAAAAAGGATACACCAGCAGCAGCATAGGAGCCTCAGAACGAGGAAGCGGAAACCCAAAAGGAAGTGAAACTAGAAAGAACTCAAGCAGCCATGGAAGTCAACGAAACGACATAGAATCTGGGAGCAACAGTGCAACCAGACGAGTCGCAAGCACCCAGCCTAGGTCAACCAATAGAGGAGACCGCTGGAACTACGTCGGCTTGGCCAGAATGGCTGATGGGGGAACAATCGGAAGTTGCTGGAACTTCTAACCAACCACCACAACAGGAAGACAAAGTTCAGATACTGAGTTCAGCTCCCAAGAAACTTGTAGCAGAAATTGTGCTACCACACATACCAGATGGAGTACAGGTAGAACCACAACTACTGGGTTAGGTTGGGAAGCTCAAGTATTCCGACCATGACGTATCAGAAGAAACCAAGTTCCCAAAACTTGGACAGAGGGTCTTCATGCATACCATAACCGTAAACCAACTTGGAGAAACGATCAGCCAACCACACCAGTGGGCAGTTGGGCTGGATAGAACAAGAATCTTAGGTTTGTTGAAGCTACCACGTTTTGGCAGAGGCTAGTACGCGAGAACATGCATGAAGCAGTTTTTAGCAGTAACGCATGGAGGGGATATATGAATGGATAAACCTGTCCCCATAACTATTGATCTTATCGCGCAGATAATAGGACTACCCATTCGGGGTATGGATCTCGCATTGATTCTGGACGGCAAATCCAAGGAGAAAGCGTTGGCAGAAGAGATGAAGAAGAAATATGGCACCACCAAAGGAATGAGGGGAATCATAATCAAACGAATCAACAACACAGCTACACAACTAGGTGCAAAGATCTTAGCTTGCAAATTGCTTAGAAAATGCTGCAAAGAGGAAGTGCCAACATGAGTCATTGTAGTTGCAGCTCAGTGCGCAGAAGGCACCTTTATGAGTTGGGCACCATATCTATTGAATTTTTTCAGGTGGACTGCAAGGATGCGTAGGATCTAGACACAAAGTTCCATTACTCATGAATGATTAGCCTAATAGCCTTCATGGGATGGTGGGAACCAGAGTATGTAATATTTTTCACTAGACTGCAACCAGCGGGAGCAAGATACCTATTACTGAGATCTGGGCCACAGGCCAGGCATAAGAGGGAGAACGGGTCATATTCGAAGCATACCTACGGGACATACAAGAATCCATGAGCCGATCATGGAGAATAACACCAGAGGCCGTCACGCAATATGCAGACATCGCCAATTTTCGGGCCACAAGACAGACAATGTGGCTATAACCAAGGCAGGATCCAGATAGGCAATGGCTACCAATGCGCTACTGCATCAAAGAAGGTGATATAGACATGGTCATCAACGAATGGCCTGATGAATGGAGGATCCCAGCCATTACCTGAGAAGTATGGGAAAGAACAACAGAAGGAGAGGCAACGCAGGTGGAAACACAACTTCTAGAAGTCCCAGTTCCCAAGAAACCAAGGACGGGCCAAAACAAACCGACTCAAGTAGACGAAGGGTCAAAGAAGATAGAGACCTAGAAGGGGCAGAAAGAGACCACACAGCTGACCAACGAACAATTGAAACATGCTAAGGGAGCAAGGGAGACCGCCATGTACCCCATCACACAGGAACCAAGGGGAAATAAGAGACCAACCGCGTATGAAGGAGGCACGCGCAAGAAATCAAAGGCGCAATGAACATTTCCAGACTATACGATCACAGAAGATGATGAGGAAATTATCTTCAGAATGGTCCAGGATTTCTTAGCGAAAGATTTCGATCATGAAGCGCATCACAAGGATAAAATTCAAAAAGAGCTGGAAGAAATGGGATAGTTCCTCAAGAAATTTGGGGAAGCATAGACAACAAGCAGCAGCAGAACAGATCCACCGACAATACAGGCCAAAGAAAGAGTGGAGGTAGAAGAACGAGGCCCAATCCACCCCATGCCACACACAAACGCAACGATTTACATCAAACCTAACATGTTGCGCATGGATGAAATTGTGGGGCAGACACCCCTGAAGGATTTGTACCACATCTAGTTAGTCTTGACATGGATGCCATCAAAGGCACTACACAAATTGCAGGTTAGCGTCGACCACAAGGTACAGTCTCGTGCACATAAAAACTTAGTCGAGCTACAACAAGCAACAAAGAAGTGCAAGGTGCTGGAAAAAGTCTATGAGTAGGCCAAGCTTGAAACTCAGGAGGAAAAAGAACGCAGAAATGATATAGAACGAAGAGTGGGAGGAGTTTTTGAAAAACTCCCAAGCACCGCACAAGGGAATGAACTCCCAGTAGTAGGGAAGATTGACCAGATTGCACAGGAAATTGATCAATATCAGAAGGGGATCGAGAATCTCCACGAATAGCTCACACCAACCACTCCACCAGAAGTGAAGGACCAAAGGAAGTAGGAAGTAACAACGCAGCTACAAAATATGGAACAACAGGTTAGCACAATAGCCAAATTTCTCGATAAAGCAACACAACTTTGGACAAGATTGGAGGAGGATCCACAGGTTCAACACTGAGACAAGGAAGAGGAAAGGATCAATGAAATGATCTAAGAACTCAAATAGAGGCAAAAGACCATACCAATCCTAGAATGAGTTAAAGGGATGCAGGAGATAAAGAAGATGCAGGTAGAACTTATCACTGCATAAACACAGAAACAAGAGCATCATGCTCAAATAGAACCACTACAGTAACGGGTAGCAGAAATACTCGCACAAGAAGAAGGAGATAGAACACATATAGCACAGACCTAGACCGAATGTGCAAGATTGCTGAGTGATGAAGTGGTATTTCAGGTAGTAGACACCATCAAGGAGAAGACCGTGCAGGCACTGACAAAAGCAACAGAGCTTAAGGAAAAGTTCCATACGATCACCAAGGAGATCGAAGAAGCTCAGAAGGATTAGGTGACTTGGGACGAATCACATGTTAGTATTGGGGGCCTGTTGGCACTAGGCCGAAGTGGAAATAAGGAGGATCGTGAGAAAGAAAGCATGCAAAAATGGAAGTAACAGCTGGAAAGTAACAACACGCGTGCATGCAAGAAAGTGTGCACAAGGAAAACGACAGCTAGAGGAAGAACAACACGCGTGCATGAGAGGAAGACCTAGTGTCGATAGGGTTAGGGTTTTGGTAATACATTGTAAAATGACTGAAGAGCCCGATATATATATAGAGAGATACACAAGTATCATAAAGAGGTTGATTCGCTTTTGTATTAGTTCAGTTTCTGTAATACTCTATCATAACTAGATACGAGTTGATGTGTTATGTAATATGGTCATGGACCAAGTTTGTAAGTTGTTGAGCTAGAACAGAGGAGAGGAATAATATCTAAGGATTAGATCGCAGGCTGTGGAGCCTGGTGCGATCTAGTTTGCCTCACACGGATCTTACCCATCAGAGGGAATTGTAAGCGCACAACGCCGAAGATGCAGAACTATCATAATAAAAGAGCCAAGAGCCAAATCTTTGTGGATGTAGCCTAGGAGGGGGTGAACCACGGTAATATCTGTGTAATGTTATGAATGCATGTACCTCTTTGCTTCTTTCAATATTTCATTGTTATGCTTAATAAATGAGTTATTATATTGCTATGAATTACGATTATGTTGTTCGGGAATTAAACTGTGAATTGGAAATGTGCACCCGTGAGGAATAAGTAGATTACATTCATAGTTCATAGCACATGGATTTGGTTAATAAACCCCTATCTCATACTCAATCTTAGGCTGTAAACACCTGAGTCTTACAACCACCCATTTAAAGCTATCTCCGGTGAGACTGTGTAGTACATTCTGTGTATTGTGTTGCCTTCTGGTTTACCAGGAGGGCCGATAGTTTTAGAGGCTTTGTTGGAAATCCGAAAGACATGAAGCCTGGATCAATAACTCAGACAGTAGAAGAGAACGGTTAAAAACCAACAAATGGTTATGTTGCCAATTTAAGAGGAACGAGAGAGGACTGAGTAGACGAGATAGATTGCACGAGAAAAGAACAAGTGACACAAGAAGACCAATGAGAGGGAATGCTTACACCGTGGAACCCCACGAAAGAAGAAATCGAAGGTTGGTTGAGAACCAAAGAGCTAGAGTTTTCCCAACAAGACAATAGAAACCCTAGACTCACACCTCACAAATATCTAGATAAATATGTATTTATTGATTTACATGAAGTCGTTTTCTGTGATTTTCTACATCTACTCCAGGAGGGGATACTAAGGTTGAAGGATAACCACGCGACGAACCGAGTTCGACAGCTAGAGTGGACCCTAGTATAGATTCAACAGTTATAGCAGGTGAACAACAAATTCACCCGTGCAATATACTTTTGGCTTGAGGGTATTATGGCAGGATTCATCACTGAATTTACAGTCGACACAACGAAGTCATACAGCACAACAGAGAAAGAATTTCTATGTGGACCTCGAGGAAGGTAAATTCAATTCTTGTATACTTCTATTAAAATACTGCTATATAACAAAGGTGTGATGACAATGGAATCAGACAGCTAAACTTCCTTGCGTGCATGGGGGAAGGGGGGAAGCAGTGATAGAGAGAGGATAAATGGAAGGAGGTGAGGATATAGGAAATAAGGAGGAGGAACCCTTGGACCCGATCATGATGGATGATGACTAGCTCAAGTGGATCTTGGCATCATCAAGAATGACACGTAGCGGAGTACCCTACCAGTATAAGGTGAATAACAAAAAAGAGTCGTAGTCGTGAGGGAGGGCTTGGCGAGCGATGAGGAAGAGGTAGAGGATCTCTTGGTTGTGGAGAAAATTGAGGAAATCCTACGTGCAACATACGAGAGGAATATGAGAGGCCCAAGAATGGGAGGAGAAGGCATCCATCCTATCCATATTAATGTCAGTGTGGAACCCTCAAACCCATGTGCGACTAATACACCAAAGAGAACACCACCATTTAGACAACCGAAGTTCAGAGGGAGTCTGACAACAAGAAGTACAGATACACTAGGAACAACAACTGGAGAAACCAGTTCCGACAACACTAGTCAAGTATCTACACCGTGGAGAGGAGGTAGTAGCTCAGTATTCAAAATGACGGGACACGATCCCATTATCAGATTACCAGAATTTCGAGGAGAAGCAGCAGAAGACCCTGAGAAGCATTTGTTCATTTGTGCAAAGATTTGGGAGGAAAAACATATCACTGATGAAGACACCAAACTCACGCAGCTAGCAATTACGATAAGAGATCGCGCACTAGACGGGTACATGAGTCTAGACATGAACAATGACCTTGGGACGACGAGGACACTAGAAGACATTAAGAAGCTATTGATTAATGAGTTTGAGAAGATGAGCTTAGAGGATTAGTACATGAACGAGATGATTGAAATAAGACAAAAATTAGGAGAATCAGTATGGGAGATCGATCAAAGGTTCAAGTGACTAAAAGAAAAACTAAAATAACTTATGACCGAGATGCAACATCGACACCTGTTTGTCAACTCACTACTCCCACACTTAAAATATCCCCTACGATAACAGAAATTTCAAACACAGGTAGAGGCTCTGCAGGCAACCTTGCAACTAGAAGAGAACTAGTACCAACAGATGAACCCAACTATTGAGGAATTGAAGGAGGATTTGAAGAATATAACATTTAAGCTGAACCAGAATAAGAACAAGGACAAACAAGAATCTGTTTGGTGCACCGCATGCAGGACGAAAGGACACCACAAGAACGGATGCCCAACATTCGCACAGTATATGGCAACATGTATGCCAAATCCGCTACCACAGGGAGGGTTATGGTGCGAAATATGCAAGAAACCGGGTCACGACCCTTATCACTGCACAATGATGCAGAAATACCAGACAGTTCTGCATAATTCATATTGCACCTTTTGTAAGTCTGTAGGCCATGACGACAAAGATTGTAGAACTATTGAGCTGATGCGGGAAAGAACATCAGATGCATACAAGGTACCGGATGAAATGATGACTGGGCAAGCAACGCCATAGTTCAATCAAACCCCAGCTCCATATACCACTGCGCAACAGTAGTATAATACTATGAAACAACCATACAATAACATACAGCCACAGTATAACCTGGCACAACCCCAGTACAATATCAAACAGTACAATTAGGCACCAAAGTATAGCATGCCAAGAGGTGACCGAGCAGGCTACCGAGGAGGAGGACGAGCGAGAGGATATTTCGGATGTGATAGAGGACCCATCACATGTCACAATTGTCAGCCACTGAGACATTACGCTTGAGAATGCCCACTTCCACCAGAAACTTGTATGTATTGTCGTGCATCGGACCACGATAAAGAGGAATGTACGACACTACTAGTAAAGATCCAGAAAAAGAAGAATCAGAACAATCAAAATGTCCAACAACCCTAGGTCAATAACTCAGATAGTAGAAGAGAGCGGTTTAAAACCAACAATCTCCATCACTAAGGCTTGGTGGTCTGCTTTTCGATTCTCAACAACTACATAAATCTGAGGTACACTTCTGGCCACATCATCAACAATAATAGCTTCCTAAAAAATGTAAATTCTCTTGGTATCATTCTTCCTATGAGGGAATTCTCTTAACATGTGTGCTTCTCCACAACCCCAACATTTTAATGGTCCTTTCTTTTGTTCTTCTAATTTCTCCTTTGTGGGTTCTGTTGGTTCATTCCATGTTTGAGTAGGATAGTTTTGTTGTTGCATGATTTTTGTGGGGTAACTGGATTGGGCACTCTTTTTTGAATTTTTATATTGTGATGACTTAAATCCCTTTTTCTTAAATCTATTCTTATCCTTCTCTTTTGAATCCTTGTCAAACTCCTATTTACGTTTCGATTGCTCATAGAAATACTTATCCTTTTGGATGGTGTCATACAATGTCTTGGGTCCATTAAATTAAATCTTGTCGTGGAAAGATTATGGTAATACATTGAGAAAGTGTTGTATCTTTACCTTCTCAATTTTTATGTATGGGACATACCTCAACAATTATATGAACCTTTTAACATATTCATACATGGTGAGTTGTCCCAACTTTTTTTCATTGAATTCTTTGATATTTCCATCATAGTACTTCTCTGACATGTATGCCTTCCTAAAATATTTCTCAAATTGTTTCTAGGTCAGATTATTTTCATTGATCCCTTTTACATTTTTAAGGTATTCCCACAATATGGAAGCCACTCCAATTAAATTAACGGTGGTCACTCTTACTTGCATGTTTCCTGAGTAATTGTGTACTTGAAAATACTTCTTCAGTCATAGTAGCCATGCCTATGCTTCTTCACCCTTATTGGCTTCTCCATCAAATGTGTGTGGTTTTTCCTTTCTGAATTTTTTAGTTAAGGAACTCTTGGAGTGTTTCTTCCTCCTTTTCTTATAAGTACTTGAACCAGTCTCATAGCTAGATAATCCTTCATAAGTAGTAGTCTTCTCTCCGGAGAACTATATGAAATAATCTCCACTAGATATGTTCCTCGTGACACCCTTGTGCCTCTTCCTGGAGGAACCTTTCCCTGCATTGTTGTGTATTGGACCATGATTTTGATTCTTTGATGGGTCGATTTGCAACTTCTAGTATTGATATCTCCCTGCATTGCTAGCAAATGGCCCTTGCTGCAAATGATTTTGTATTTCAAACAAGATTTGTAGAAATACTACATTCAATTGTGTTTGCTTCTCTTGGGCTTTAATGAGCTTCTCATTATCATCCATGTAGCTTCAGAGCTTAGCCTTCAAGATTCTCAATGTATCTAGCAAGTATGGAGGATTTGTTATGGCCCTCCTCTCATATGATTCCTCATCTATGATACTGAGGTCTCTTCCACACCACAATGTACAAGTCTAATATTGTCACTTTCTTCACTTCACTAAGTCTTCTAAGTGTTGAAACAACAGGCCACTGTCATCTAATCGTATAGTTAAAAAAGAACACAGTCACTGGGCCTTTATAGGGTTCTCATGGACCTACAATAGTCCCAAATTTAAAACTCTATTGTTGTTTCCAATCACACTCAATTTTTTTTTGTTAGTGATCATTAGCATAATTATATTTTCTATAGGAATCATTCTAGTTTACACAAGGTAAAAGAAAAAAAAGTATGTTGTAAAAGAAATTCTAAAATGAATTTGCAGTCTTTCTTTTCAAGAATCTTATGGAGCTAGTATGTAACATTTTGATGAAGAAAACAAAAGAAAATTTCAACAGGTTCATCATATACATTGGCACACAAGTCTTTTGACTTCTCTCTAGGCTATTCAGACCTAGAGTTTGAACACTGCTCTCATACCACTTTGTAACTCACCCAACCCCCTAGCCCTCATTAGGATGGTGGGGCATACCAAATTTCTCTTCTTAACCATCATTCAATATTTGATTCTAAGATCACACATCAACTCTACTCCTCGATTGTTTTCAAACAACTATAACCACACTCAAATCTGAGTTCAAGTTAGCAAGATATCGCCTCTTAAAGTTTTCTAGGTCTTTTTCCTGCCAAAACCACCTTGGTTCCATGTTATATCCACATGGATCCTTGTCACATGTGCCAACTAATGTGATATTACTTCATCGCAGAGCTGAAGGCATCAACCTCGAACCAACTACTAAACCTTTGGACTTATCCCTTCATTCTTTTAAATCCCGCTAGACTATCAGATTCACCCTCATTGAGAAATCCTCGTCGGAGTGTCAAGCTGGCACTTTTCAAGGCTCCTTTCAGAACCCAACCATTAGAATGGATACTTTGTTGTGAAAATAGATCCTCCTGAAGTCAGGGATGATTTTAAGGATGGAAATTTATTTTAAAATGTAGAAACCTTGGCGAATCTTACTAATCCTTCATATGCCAACTATAAATGATTGATAGTTTTGTAAAAGTATTCAAATTTCTATGGATTTTTTATAGTTTTTATAAAATTTTGGCAATTTTTAAGGTAAAATAATTTTATCCTATAGAATTTGGGCGAATCATTTTTAAAATAGCGAATCTTGTTTTTGGAAAAACCATGGAAAATTAGCCCATGAGCGAAATTTAGCCCCTAAAATCATCCCTGCCTGAAGTTCAAATTCTGAAAGAACTGTTGGAAATTCAACATTGATTTCACCCCATCGGGGTGACGTTTTACCACACCCCATGGATTTTTCCTGGGGTATGAAGTCCTCAACACTGTCAGACTCCTCTTATCGGAAGGTAAAATCACAAAGTTCATGGGTTCTTCCCACAAATGCTCTTCCACAATCTTATCAGGATCTCCATTCTCGTCATGCTCCATCCTTCCTAAAATACGAAGGCCACAAGACTATTGGAAACACCTTAATAGAGGATCCCCTTTGGATAGGATAGCTTACCAAGTTCACAAATCCATCCGAGGTCCGAAGCCCGATACACTTTCAGACAATCATTATCGAGAGGTTAAATTGTCACTTTCATGATTTCTCCCAAAATCCAAAGCTCAATACTTTGTCAGACTCACCCATAGAATAAGTCTTCCCGAATGTGGATTCTCAATACAACATGCTTGTCCACTAGATTGGATGGTGGAAAAACGCGTCGATCGATGGCCCAAATTAAAGTGGGTTTCCAACTTGCACAATATTTAACATGGTCACCAATTCTTCGAAAAATATAATGGTTGATATCTATACAATCTAATGACGCATAATATTTTCTAGCTCAAAGGTGCAAAATAGTTAGTTGGGCCGGACTAACATCTTCAAAATTCAAAGTCACCACCATACTTTCCAAATGGATCTTTCGAAAAACGATTTCCTGAAGGATCTGACGGATGAGATTGACCGTAATCAATGGCTCTTGTTCCTTTTAGGCTTAGAATTTCTCAACCTATAACAACCCATTTCTTCATCTTGAATTCTCTATGGAACAACATCTATCTCTTCTTCTACTTCATGGGTAAAGGTTCCAGTGCAAGGTTCCATCATGGTTATGGAAAAAGAGGGATTTGACAGGTCAAATCTTGTGTAAACGAGTTTCCTCATATCACCCAACGTGAAACTTCAAGCCAAACCTAGCCATTACCAGCTCTTAATTTATGTAAATTCAGGGAAAGACAATAGTTTCCCAAGTGAATGAAAAATACACTCAATTCATGCCATTCTTTATAAATTTGGCTATGTAATTACAAGTTATTTGTATATACATTCAAGAGAAGATAACCAACATTATAATTTACCAAGTATACAGGAAATTAAAAAATATTCATCCATGTCATCCCTCACATCTCTCTGCTCATGAACCATACAATTTCATGAAGTTCAAAAGCATGCATATTTTATACAATGAACAAGCATTTGAACATACATAACATAATAGAAACTTATTTTCATATAAATACTGGCCAAACCAAATGGACCGAGGGTGAGTGCTTTTCCACCCAATCGTAGGCTCTGTTGCACTCATCTCTTTATAATAGGCCACCCCCATGCCAGACCATGATACCAACGGGAAACTCAAGTTCCTAAGGGGAAATTGGGTTAAGTGTGAAGGCCACTCTCCTTCATAGGTAGTCAATGGTAGGAATCCTATTTCCACCCACCAAGTTAGGGCCTCCATGAGTTTTCCCAATTGTCTTCTTAGTTGGATAACCTTTGCACGAGGGAGTGTCTTCAATGCTATCATATTCCCTTAGCGCGCTCCCATCTGAGTGTCAATTTCCTGTCCAACAAGAACTAGATTTGTGGACCTCTTTCCAGGTCGGGTTAGGTTTTTTCTCTACTCAGAATTCAATAGTTATCTATGTACTCACAATCTTGTCTCTTTCTCTTCTCTATATCACAATATTCTTCTTCTCTCAACTACCAATAACTATGTTCATGACTAAAACTCTCTTCTCTCCTAAATCCCCTGTTATTCTACCTTCCTTCTCCAAATGGTTCACAACTTCTCTTTCTTATGTTAGAGGAGATTGTGGTCAATAATGGAGGACGGAGACGTACTGGTTGTACCCAACTCTCCATACATCATTCATTGTGGGTGCTCGATTTCCCAACTACCATCTCCCTACATGAACTGGTTTTTGAAAAATGAGAAAGAGGGAAATATCTTCAAAAGATGATTTTTGGAAAAAAGAGCACTAAGCATTTTAGGCAAGGTAATCCTTTCCCCCTCATTGGTCCCACTCCTAGTATCATGGTATGTATCGGTGCTCCACCCTTCGCCTTTAGTTAACTATCCTGTAATATTTTATGAACAAAATATATTTTCATAGGTTTGACATATCCATTCTAGACTTATAATAGATGAATATACTTGTCGCAACTCACTACAACATTAAGGCATAATTAAAAATACAGACTTGGGGAAACAAGGGTGTTACCACTTGACAAATCTAGGTTTTTACCTTAGACATACCCCAATTTTGGCTGAGCACAAATTTCTACCATGAACATTATATATATATATATATATATATATATACTCTATATATATATATATATATATATATATATATATATCATAGAATTAGGCCTCTTTGAAAAATTTCAAGGTGATCCTTGTGTTAAGCGAGAAGAGAGCATAAAGGTAAAAAATTTCAAAGGGTATCCTTGTGTTAAACGAGAAGGGAGTAGCATAAGGTCTAGAACACCTTCTGGTGGTGAGAGAGTTTGTAGACATCTTTCCAGAGGAGTTACCTGGGATGTCGCAGGAGAGGGAATTGGAGTTTACCATAGACCTAAAACTAGGGACTGAACCAATAACGAGAACGCCTTATTGTATGTTGACCCCGGAGTTATAGGAGTTAACAATGCAATTGAAGGAGTTGTTGGACCTGGGACTTATACGCCCAAGTGTGTCACCATGGGGCACACCTTTTATTTTCATACGAAAGAAGGATGGTTCATGGAGGCTTTGCATTGACGACCGTTAATTGAACAAGGCAACGATCAAGAATCAGTATCTGTTGTCGAGGATTGATGATTTGTTCGATCAAATGAAGGGTGCGACGATGTTCTCAAAGATCGATTTGTGATCAGGGTATCACCAGTTACGGATCAAGGAGGATGGCGTCCATAAGACTGCCTTTAAAACGAGGTTTGGGCATTATGAGTTTATTGTTTTACCGTTCAGACTGAAAAACGCCCCAGGGGTATTTATGAGTTTGATGAACGGGGTGTTCCATGAGTACTTGGACAAGTTCGTCCAAGTATTCATTGACGATATTTTGATTTACTCTTGGATGATGGAGGAGCATGACGAGCACTTGTGCTTGGTACTATAGTGTCTGCAAGAGAACAAATTGTATGGGAAGTTGCCCAAATGCTCATTTTATCAAAAGAAGATTCACTACTTAGGGAATGTCATCTCCAGCGAAGGTATCTTTGTGGATCCAACAAAGGTCGAGGCTATTATGGAAATACCTGCACCGACGAATGTCCCGGAAGTGCGTAGCTTCATGGTTTTAGTAGAATACTATCGACGGTTCTTCGAGGGATTTTCAAAGATATCCAACCCGATTACAGAGTTACAGAAGAAGAACAAGAAGTTTGTTTGGACCTAGAAATGCACAGAGGCATTTCGGAGGCTCAAGGAGTTGTTGACAACAACACCGATACTAAAGGTCCCTAACATGGACACAGACTTCTTGGTATGCACTGACACATCCAAGGAAGGCTTAGGCAGAGTCTTGATGCAAGACGATCGAGTGATCGCTTACATCTCGAGGAAACTGAGAAGGCATGAGGAAAACTATGTGATGCGCGATTTGGAGTTGTTAGCCATTGTATATGCCTTGAAGGTTTGGAGACACTACCTTGTTGGATGAAAATTTGAACTAAATATGGACCACTGTGGACTACAACACATCTTTACACAAAGCGACCTGCATGCGCAACAACGACGTTGGGAAGAAATTCTTAGTGAGTACGATTTCAAGATTTCTTACATAAAAGGAACAATGAACTGAGTGACAGATGCATTGATTCAGAGACCATGCATATTTTTGGTGTTGCCTCTTAAGACAAATCTACGTGAAAAGATTCTAACTTTACAGGGCGACGATGACTAGTACAAAAAGGTCAAGAATTTTATCGGACAAAACACAATGATGGTACCAAGATTTGAAGGATTTACATTTGACGACGATGCACACCGTGTCAACCGTAGTTACGAAGTTGGCAATCGAGTCTTCTTGCGGGTAAAACCGCATAAGAGTTTGATCAAGTTTGGAAAGGGAGATAAACTCTCTCCTAGGTTTGTGGGACCTTTCGAGATTATGGAGAGGAAGGGGCCTGTGGCCTATCGACTAGCCTTTCCTGATTCTTTGAGGCGTATGCACGATGTTTTTCACATATCTGTTTTGAGGCATTATATTAGTGATCCTACACATGTTATTGACATGAGTTCCTTGCAGGTATCAGATGAGGGGGCGCTCACGACTGAGTTGATCCACATCTTGGATCATCACATTCGACAGCTACGATGTCAAACAGTAGATCAGGTCAAGGTCCAATGAGACAACTATAGTTCGCACTCGACGACCTGGGAGGACGCATATGATATGCGCCAACAATTTCCATTTTTGTTTGATATATAGACTTATGATACTGGGATACACATTATTTCGGCACTTATATACTGTGAAACTTCGGGACGAAGTTTAGACCAAGAGGGAGTGTATGTAACATCTCACTCTTGCACGCACTGAGTGAACTTATTCTTTGAGGACACTTGCTTGCAACTGATCCATATTATTATACTATTGGGCATTTGATTATGATTATGAGGCGTTATGGATTGATGACATGTTATTTTGTTGTATTGACATAGACAGGTGTTATTGACTCGGTTTTCCTAAGTGTGTAGGATTTTGGACCTCGAGGATGCAGAGGCATCGATGAAACCCCTTGGACTCCGGATCAAGTCAGGGAATGGACTATTGGGGGTTTTATTGTTGTATATATGACATTTTTGCATCTGATTAGATGATATGATTATGGATATTATTTATGACATGATTCATTGATGATGCAGGATGACGATATCTTGCCGACCAAACTCACATGTGGAGTAAAGGGGTCACGCATGACTACCAGAGACATTGAGGGAGAGGTGTGGATAGAAGCCCTACCACATCCTACTAGCACTCTCGTCGTGGCTCAAATTGTAGGTTAACGACTACCTAGTTCAAGAAGATCCACGATGTCATGAGGGCAGACTGCGACAATTGCTCACGATGATTCTAAGGGGCGCGCAATAAGACAGGGGCCTTATTCCTTAGAGGCCCTTATTCTCCCACAAGATCACTTGACAGAGTATTGAAACCAGGGGTTTTTTATGTCTACCATGTCAGTCAAGAGGCGAGTGGCACCCTTGGGGCACGTAGTGCGTCCTGAAGGGCACGTCGCGCAAGGGAAACATAATGAGGCGAGTAGCACCCTTGGAGCACCTAGTACATTCTGAAGGCCACATCACGTTGTTAACTAATAAGAGAATAAAACTAGATGGCCTTAGAGTGAATAACGTGATAAGAAAGATTTAAAAACATTTTCCCTAATAAAATGTCTCCCAGCCTAGGAAAAAAAAATCTAGGTCTAAGTGATACTTGTGATGAAAAATTATATATTTAAGTAAAAATAATAATAATAATAATAATAATAATCATTAATCATGTGATGAGAAGGGGGTAAGCAATCCAATTAATTTATAAAAATATCTTGGGGGATAAAATTTAAACAGGGGAAATAATTGTTTTTTCTTATGCTAATTAAAAATTTATTAATTAAAAAGGAAAAGGGGAAAAAGATAATTTTCTACACTTGCCAATTTGAATTTTAAATGAAAAGGGAAAGATGGAAATTTAAAAGAATAAGGAAACTAAGGAAAAAGGGGGAAACATAAAGAGAAAGGGAAACATAAGGGAAAAAACAGAATGACTAACTTAGTAAGGTATCTTGCATTTAAGAACTTTCTAAATTGAGCTCAACTAGTAAATTAGTAAGGGGGTAAGTCATTAAAATGTGTAAGGTATTATGGGGACACCTATGAGTGATTCTAGGAATGCTTTTAGGTGGGTGAGGGAAATAGGAGTAATTAAATAATTAATGAAATTATTTTCTGGTGCAACGAAGGGGATGGGTGACACATGTATGCGGAGGATTTTTCTGAATTAAATTTTTGAACAATAAATTAAATGGGAAATTGGGAAAGAGATGAGTTAGAAACCCTATATAAAGGAGTGAGGAGGAGGACGATGGATCTCTTTTGTGATGTGTAACGTTACACTGCATAAATTTAGACTTGAGTGACTTAGCTTATGGGAGTTGGGATACCCATCTCGGTGAGGAGTGGTAGCTCGGCCTTGCGAGGCGAGTTGGGAGCTAGGTGTTCTTTGTTTTAGTGTGCGTGGCCCCTTTGCATCTGGGGGGGCTAAGGGGGAAGAAGAGTACCCCTAGTGTTGGCTAGGAGTTACTGGTGAAGTCTCATCAGTCAGCAAGTGGGAGCTGCACGGAGTGTGCGGGATAATGACTCAGAGAGGACGAATTGGGCTACAGTACACTTACTTTGATTCTGCATAGTAGATTCTTATTATACCTTACGCTTTCAATTATGTATTTTTAATTGGGTAAAGAAAATGTTTGACTTAGCATTTTAATTGATAACTTAATTACCCCATAGACTTAAGCTCGCTATTGATTGATTCCCTTGGCTTTCGATCCCTGCATGTTGTGACTGTCCTTGGGTTTTGTTGATTCTTGTGAAGATTTTTGTTTTTCATCCTCATCCCTAGTTCGTTAGTCCATGCCTGAGCAGTCGGCCAAGAGTCAAATCGATAGTCGTCACTTCAGTGCACAACGACCTATAGATTCTAATGCCCTGTTTTTCTGTGTGTGGATGATGAGCGAAGGATGTGTTTGCCCAGCGGTTTACCCCTTCTTATCTCTACGCCTTGATCTCCGCCTTGTTTTTGTCTCTGCATGTTATATCACCTCTGTGTCCTGATCATTCTCAACATCTGAAAACTGTGTTTAGTATTCTCTGCATTTCAACACTCTCAACCACGAAATTTCTAACTCTGTGTTTTTTTTATATTGCTAGATAATTTAACTCTGTGTTGTAATACCTTCCTAGATATTTAACTCTATATTTTGTTTTTTTTTGGCAATATTCTCTACATTTTTATACCTCTTCACTTTGATATTTGAAGACGAATTAAGACTGCAATCGTGGCAGGTTTGCTTGGTGATTTTGGCCATTTTAAGACTTAGACAATTTGTTTTTTTTGGGGGCGAATTTTGCCCTGCGAATTTGTATATCTCGCATGTTTTTTTTTTCTCCTCCATGAAATGTCAGTGTCTTACTGGTTAATGGGGGCGCATTGGTGGGTGTTTTTTTTATATACCTTTATGACTGCATTTAATATTCTTATATAGCATGTGATTTCTTTCGGGATAGCGTTTTTACCTGTACTGAGCATAACCAAGGACAATGATAATAACATCATTTTGTTAGAATTGAGACAGGAATCTTATCCTTACACAACGTTATCGTAATTAACTCAATGATCCCGCATCTATTTCCTGGTTGCATAGCAACGAATGAATAGAATTTTAAACTCGGTTATCTCTTATTGTTTCCTTGTTGCATGACAGCTAATTGGATTTCGTGTTAACTCAGCAAACTCATATCTAATTCCATGGTTGCAAGACAATGATTTATACAGTTATCATTAGTGTTAATTTCGTTTTAGTTGATAGAGCGTACCTTTAATTTTTAGACAACTATTTCCTTCTTACATTAAAGGACTGCAAGACATTATGAGAGAGAAATTAGTGAGAGATTAAAAGACAACGATCTTAGCCTCTATATAGTTTGTGTATTCAACATCACCTAGTCAGCGCTTTCAACATTCATTATGGTCTATGGCCCCAGCATATTTATGGTTTGCGCTTCAGCAGGTGTTTAGACAACTGGTTATCTATATTTCTGACTGTGTTTTTAAACCTTAAATAATAAGGAATTTATAAATAATTGTCTTCGAACATTCTTGACAATGAACTTGTATCAATAACAACAATTTAGTTGAATGTGTTTTATTACTTTTGACTACGAGATTAATTATGGGCGTAATAAATAGAATCTTGGTTGCAAATAAATAAGTAGGTGTTGAACAATCAATATAATTATTTTTTTCTCTACTTATGATAGCTAATGCACGTGGATATTTTATGACAACAATTTTTATTATGATAGCCAACTCTTTTACCAATTTATGATTGTGATTATTGAGTTGTATAGAGTTATTTCCCCCAACGTTTTAGTGATAATTGGTATGACTGGCGTGAAGGACTGGGTAGAAAACTCCTTCTTTATAGATGGCATCACTTTTTGTTAGGAAGCCATCGATTATAACTGTTAGCTAGTGGAATAATTTATTTTCTGGATAAGAACTAACTTCACTTAACCTTCTTCTAGTGGACCCCTTTAATCCCTCTTTTACTTACACTTAAACCCCTTAACTTTTACCTTCAAATAATTTGAGCCTTGAAGAAAATGAAAGTAGTTGTTATAGAATTTAATAATTCCNAGCTAATGCACGTGGATATTTTATGACAACAATTTTTATTATGATAGCCAACTCTTTTACCAATTTATGATTGTGATTATTGAGTTGTATAGAGTTATTTCCCCCAACGTTTTAGTGATAATTGGTATGACTGGCGTGAAGGACTGGGTAGAAAACTCCTTCTTTATAGATGGCATCACTTTTTGTTAGGAAGCCATCGATTATAACTGTTAGCTAGTGGAATAATTTATTTTCTGGATAAGAACTAACTTCACTTAACCTTCTTCTAGTGGACCCCTTTAATCCCTCTTTTACTTACACTTAAACCCCTTAACTTTTACCTTCAAATAATTTGAGCCTTGAAGAAAATGAAAGTAGTTGTTATAGAATTTAATAATTCCCTTAGTGTTAAATGATGTATAAGTTAAGATTATTTGATTGTTGGATTATCATGGTTAAACAAAAGTTATATCATTGAATTAATAGGATTGTTAGACATGGTAGCTATTGGTGTAATAGTTTAAAATATTGCGCAAGATTAATGGTCAAGGATTTAGTAGTTTTAGCTAAACAATTAATAGTTTAATAGTAGTTGGCGACTATGCGCCTTGTCCCTTAGGTCAGTTGTAAAGGGTCGTTGACCTCATTCGTTTCACCACTCATGTTGCCTTGTAGGAATCAAGAACCCTCGGTCAATTGCACAAGTTAATTTTGAGCAGTGTCACCTTGCGTCTTGTCGATTTGTTGCTTGGGGGCGTGGGTTAGTCTTCACGTTGTTGTCAGTTAATTTCAGTCTCCTAGCACATTGGACTATCTTGGGTTGTAACACCTTCATGCATTGGGATTGCGTGCCATAGAGGTTCTAGCTACTGGCTGTCAAGGCCATTGTGTCATGATGGTGGATGGTGTCCTTTATCTTGGAGGTGTTTTCGTGTTGTGTGGGAGGGTAGTCATTTATTTCGGTCTTGATTTTCACATATTTTTAACCAGTTGCACAATGTGCTAAGGGGGGGTTGAGTCGTAGTTGTTTTCATTGTCTTCCTTCCTAAAAACTAAAAAAAATAATTTGCACTTTTTATTCGCTTGCAGACGTAACGAAGGGGACGTTACATATGGTATCAGAGGGGGTTCAACCTGTGACTTAGGATCACTACGGATTTCGTTGATACGATATTTGATTATAATGTTGCTAATTAAGTTGACTTGTATTCATGCAGGTAATCATGGTTACAGGAAGCAGTGGAGGCAGATGATGGGGTGATAGGGGAGGAGGTGCAACGCCTCCAGTATCATCCATGCCTGAGGGGTCTAACCCCTAGGGAGACAAACAGGTTGTTGGGCAGGAGCATATAGCAGTGGGTGATGTGGTTGGGCTGATGATGTCTTTCCAGTGGATGTCTGAGGCACTGATTAACCATTTGGACAGAGATGAGGCCAGGGTGCTGGCACCCCCTGAGGGTCCACCGCACGCTCCGACACCCCCTAAGGGTCCACCGTGTGCTCCAGTTGGTACTGGTAGCATTCACCGTGAACTCGAGAAGGTTAAATTTCCTGATTTCTTTGGTGCCTCGGACGACACAGCCGTCGAGGCATGGTTGGAGAATATGGTGATGTGATTTTCACTTCGCGACTATAACTCCAACATGAAGGTCTGCATGGAGGTATTTCAACTGAAGGGGAGTGCTCTTCTATCATGGTGGAAGATTCTCTTACTGCAACTGAACAAGGTCGTCGAAGACGTGTCATGGGAACTATTCAAGGAACGGTTCTGAGAGAGGTACCTATTAGAGGAATTCATTGAGCATCAACTCAACTAGTTCAACATCTTATGATAGGGCAGTCGTACGATGCCTGAGTAAGAGGCCCATTTTATGGAGCTTCTTCGATATGCTTTGCATCTTAATACTAAGAAAGCTAAGGTCAACAGGTTTGTGTTCGGCCTTAATGACAGCATATGTGAAAAGGTTAGGATTTTGATGCCTTAGACCTTGCATGATGTCATCCAAAAGGCCCTCATAGCAGAGGAGGAGCTTATCAGCGGAGGGTCAGAGAAGGACTCCAGTGAGACCAACAGGGAAGGTATCATCTGGTGTGTCGCAGAATCAGACACCAGTCAGACATACGCCAGGATATCATGGCTTCCAGAGAGGATCCACTTTCACTGCACCTTGGCGACTAGCACCTCAGCAGCGGACCCCTAATTACCAAGGACCACAACATCAGCAACAACATTGATCACAACAACAGTAGTTTAGGTCTGTTCAATAGAACAGACCAGGATTCTAGGCTGGTGGGTTGTCAACTTCTACTTTGGGTACCAGGAGTACTGGACCGAAGAAGGGGTGTTGGACTTGTGGGGAGCCACACTACCAGTGTGACTACCCAGTGGAGAGGACTAGAGCATATGGATCAGCCGGACCCACTACTATGGGAGATTTGGGCAAGGCCCATCAGATTCATGTAGCGGTGAATAACTGCTAGGTAGAGCACCAGTCGACTGTGCTCGAGACGTCAGGTACTGTCGCTGACCAGACCCTTAGTATTTTGATAGATCCCGGTGCTACCGAGAGTTTCATTTTTGGTGCAGTGCTAAAATGGATTAAGGTAAAGGCAGTCAAACAAGATGAGTTTAGCTTTGTAGAGATGGCTTTGGGATACAAACATAAGTTTGGAGGAAAGGTTACAGGTTGTACCCTTAACCTGGGAGAGTTTGTCACTAGGGACAATATGTACGTCACGATCTTAGGATCTTATGACATCATGATTGGTATGGACTGGTTGGAATATGAGGAAATACTCAACTGTAAGACAAAACGGTTGAGCTTAGTCGATGTTGAGGGACAAAGATGCGTGATTGTAGGACGGAACCAGGGAGTTTCCCTGAGGTTCATCTCTTCTTTGCAACTATGAAAGAGCATGCACAAGGGATGTAAGATTTATGCAATCCTTGCGTTAAACAAGAAGGGAGTAGCGGAAGGTCTAGAACACCTTCAAGTGGTGAGAGAGTTTGCAGATATCTTTCCGGAGGAGTTACCTAGGATGTTGTTGGAGAGGGAATTGGAGTTTACCATAGACCTAAAACCGGGGACTGAACCAATAGCGAGAATGCCTTATCGTATGTTGACCCCGGAGTTATAGGAGTTGAGAATTCAATTGAAGGATTTGTTGGACCTGGGACTTATACGTCCAAGTGTGTCACCATTGTGCGCACATGCTATTTTCATACGAAAGAAGGATGGGTCGTGGAGGCTCTGCATTGACTACCGTCAATTGAACAAGGAAACGATCAAGAATTAGTATCTGTTGCCAAGGATTGATGATCTGTTCGATCAAATGAAGGGTGTGACAGTGTTCTCAAAGATCGATTTGCAATCAGGGTATCACCAGTTACAGATCAAGGAGGATGACGTCCCTAAGACCGCATTTAAGACGAGGTTTGGGCATTACTAGTTTACTGTTTTACCGTTTGGATTGACAAACGCCCCAGAGATATTTATGAGTTTGATGAATGGGGTGTTCCGTGAGTACTTGGACAAGTTCATCCAAGTATTCATTGATGATACTTTGATTTACTCTCGGACGATGGAGGATCATGACAATCACTTGCGCTTGGTACTACAATGTATGCGAGAGCACAAATTGTATGGGAAGTTGTCCAAATTCTCATTTTATCAATCAAAGATTCACTACTTAGGGCATGTCATCTCCGATGAAGGTATCGTCATGGATCCAGCAAAGGTCAAGGATATTATGGAATGGCCTGCATCGACGAATGTCCCAGAAGTGCGTAGCTTCATGGGTTTAGAAGGATACTATTGACGGTTCGTCGAGGGATTTTCGAAGATAGCAAACCCGATTACGGAGTTACAGAAGAAGAACAAGAAGTTTGTTTGGACCATGAAATGCACGGAGGCATTTCAGAGGCTCAAGGAGTTGTTGACAACAACACCGATACTAAAGGTCCCTGACATGGACGCAGACTTCTTGGTATGCACTGATGCATCATAGGAAGTCTTAGGTGGAGTCTTGATGCAATACAGTCGAGTGATCGCTTACATCTCGAGGAAACTGAGAAGGCATGATAAAAACTATGCGACACATGATTTGGAGTTGTTAGCCATTGTATATGCCTTGAAGGTTTGGAGTCACTATCTTATTGGACGAAAATTTGAACTAAAGACGGACCACTGTGGACTAGAGCACATCTTTATGCAAAGCAACCTGAACGCGTGACAACAACGTTGGTCAAAACTTCTTAACGAGTATGATTTAAAGATTTCTTACATAAAAGGCACAGTGAACCGAGTGGCAGATGCATTGAGTTGGAGACCACGCATATTTTCGTTGTTGCCTCTTCAGATGAATCTATGTGAAACTATTATAACTTTACAGCGTGACGATGACTGGTACAAAGAGGTCAAGGATTTTATGGGACAAAACACAATGATGGTACCAATATTTGAAGGATTTACATTGGACGACGATGGATTATTGAGGTTTAAAAATTGGATTTACGTACCACCGAATGACGAGTTGAGGAGCTTGATCCTAATCAAGGCTCATAGAGAAGTATACATGGCTCACCCGAGAGTCACAAAGATGAGGGCGGACCTTAAACCATTATTCTTCTGGAAAGGAATGAAGGCAGACATAGTCAACTATGTGGCCAGATGTCTAGAATGTCAGTAGTCAACTATGTGGCCAGATGTCTAGAATGTCAGTAGGTAAAGGTCAAACATAGACATCCAATAGGATTACTACAACCACATGCTATTTCAGAATCGAAATGGGAGGTTATTTTGATGTATTTATTGTTGGATTGCCACTGACGGCAAGGAGACACGACTCGAGTTTCGTAGTAGTCGACACTCTGAAGAAGAGTGCTCATTTTGTTCCTGTGCATACGACATATCAGGCACCTGACATAGCTAGAGTTTTCATCAATGAGATTGTGAGGCTACATGGCATGCCTAAGAGGATTATATCCGATCGAGGATCAATGTTTATTGGACGATTTTGGACTATTTTCCAAGAGGCCTTGGGAACCCAACTTAACTTTAGTATTGCACATCACTCGAGAACTGACGGGCAGACCGAACGAACGAACCCGACCTTGGAAGACATGTTGCACATGTACGTGATGGACCAACAAAAGCGTTGGGAAGAATTCTTTCCACTAGTGGAATTCGCTTATAACAACAGTTACCAAAGCACCATTAATATGGCACCTTTTGAGTTTCTTTACATGCGATCATGTCTAACGCCTTTGAGTTGGGATCGGCTTG
>SNQJ01S0068143.1:30450-45108 GCA_010110895.2 Picea sitchensis | reverse complement strand
ATGGTGTTATCCATCACATTCGGAACCTTGCTTCTATCGCATAGGTAATTTACTCATCTTTGGGCCAAGTTGTAACTTTTGGAGTTGATTGTATGGGGCCAACAACCAATAATGTGTCTGAGTATAATGTTGTGATTGAGATTCTTAGAGATGATATTTCACATGGTATAATATCTCTTGAGGTTCTCCTAGATTCCCAATTGGTAGTGTCACTGATCTGGATTATTTTCGTTATGAAATGAGAGTGAATATATAATAAAGAAATGTACAAAGATATCTCAGATATCCAATAATATAACATAAATGTATCAGAGATGCAACCATAAACACAAAAATACAATAATACACAATTTTTTGTTAATGAGCGAAAATGTACAAAGACTTTAAAAATACAGAGTGAAAAACTCTCTAGAATGGTGGCAACATATCTCTGAGAAGAGATGTGATGGATACTCTCATTTGCAAGAAGATTATTCTTACAATGAGGCTCCAAGGGAATATTTAACATTAGTAAGATCCAAAACCCTAACCCCGGAAGATGAAAATCGAAAAGGTTTGCGAGCCTTAATGGGAGTAGTTGATACGTCAACTTCCTAGGGGCGTAACTTTTTCATACGATCTCTGTTTAGGGAACTCGATACACCATTTGAAAGTTATAACCGAGAAGAACGATTTTCTACTAGACCAGTTCGATGCTATTGGTAGTCGCATGGGCCCCAAATCCCCAAAAACCGTCATTTAGGGCCTCAAAACGGCCCCGAAAGTTTGGAACCCGAAAGACTGTTGAAAAACTATTTTTCGAGCCCGTGGAATAGGTGGGTGGCCACCAATATCCAACTAGATCAGTCGTATTTGAACTACATTACCTATGTTCAAATTTATAGGTGTTCTAATATAGTATTTGATGTATATGCTAATTACCTGTTAGACTGACATTTGTTTCATAATTAAAAAGAGAAGAACACACATACATACATGCATATATAACCATTTCACATTTTCACATAACAAAATAAGTGTACTAAGGAAAAACAATGTGTGTGTGTGTGTGTGTGTGTGTGTGTGTGTGTATGTGTGTGTGTGTGTGTGTATAAATATATATATATATATTTAATATTCATTAAGTACAAAAATGTGGGTTAATGTTACATAATCGATCTCCTATCATCGAATGTCTATATCTATATACTAATACATTTAATACATAAGATATATGTTGAGGGCCCTGCCCCCACATGAGTGTTTCAGTAGCATACTACGACATTGGCTAAATGTTGGAAAAGTTGCACCCAAGTCGTTGTTACCCTTACGACATGTCGTTGCATATGCTTTGGTAAGTATGATATTTGTACCATAGGAACTTAATGTGTCAAGTGGTCCAGATTCCTTTAGACATTTTGAAGTACCCTCTCAAATATTTTGGCATCTCTATCAGGATGCTCCATACCACGTCCTCTACATCGATGACGTGGGTACCCCTTTGGTATTCTCGGTTCAATATCTACACATTCGTGTAATTTTGTTATAATTATTATCCATACCAAAAAAAATTGCATTTTGGTTTACTTCTTGAGATTTATATTAAATAAAATCAATAAAAATTTAATTACTTCAAAAAAATAATTTTTTTTACTTATCTCTCCCAACATCATACCAAGTGAAACATGCATATCTGGGTCATGGATGAAATTTATCCCTTCATAGGGATAATCATCGATAGTGATAATTTGTCTCTCCCACAAATGGAATAAGTCATCATCGTAGGGGTTAAAAAATTGTTCACCTCCTAGCCTCACTATAAGTTCTACAGATCTGGTCATGCATGGTACTCTAAGTGAATGTGGTCCCATAAGCACTCTAGGAATAATGGTAGGAACCCTCTCGAAAAAGAAGGTGCAAAGAATGTTTTTGTAGCTGGAAATTTTCATCTTCCCTTGTTTTCACTTGGTTAAAGTTGTGTCTTCATGCATTGTAATAATGATTATCTCTATTTATAGATAATGGGTCACAAGCACTCTACTACATAATAATATATGACCTAGAGGCATGATGCATTGTTGTTGATCCTGTGATCCTAGCAATCATCAAAAGGATGATATTTAAGCTCAAATTTTCCATGTTTCAGATTGGGATTTGGCTCTCAACCCTTTGAGTCCCTAGAGCACAGTAAAGGGAAATGTATTCCTTAATGGTCATGCCCCCTTCTCCTCATGTATAGAGGTTGAAAATGTCACCTCACCTTGAAAGTCTTGTAATAAAGTAAATATCCTCCACCTTTGTTTTAATAGGTTGGCAATCAAGCATAAACACATATGCATCTAGCTCCCATTAGTTAATCATAAGCCACAATAATATTTTTTGGGCTCTCATATTACTTGCCTTGAATAATTTTTTAGGACCGAATTGTTAGATGGCTTCCTTGGTCTGCAGGTCATCAATGAGTTCATTGTATATGTCCTCATTCTCCCTCTCTCTCCATTTTATATCCATCCTACAATTTTTAGAGTGAAAAATGGGTTAGCATTTCTTTTTTCCTTTTGAATGAAATTGTATGCGGCTTCTTTTTAGGATAGTCACTTACATACATGCTTTTAAGGAAGATAGGGCATGTACAGGGCCTCTTGTATGCACCCCACACCAAAAAAAGGCACGTAAAAGTTTGCTCTCTTTGAAAATTAAAAATTTCTACCTAAAAATTGAATAAGATGGAAAGTTGTTTTGATGAAAATGACGAGGAGGAATATCTCTCTTACCTGGTCCATATGATGCTCAATTTCATCCTTTGTAGCTCCCATAATCGTCAGCTAAAGTTCAAGGGTTTTTTTCACCAAATTTCACCATGTTGGGTAAAAACACAAATGGTATGGTAAATTTGATATTTTTTACTATTTAAATGTATTTTTTACCCACATTCGTATAGTTTTAAAACCCTAATTATGTTTTTGGATACCTAATGGACTAACTTTTGAATGCAGATGACCATTTTTGTGCAGTTTTTTTGAGGATGATGTACCATGGTGTTTTTTAGGCCTGTTAGTCCACTTATTTGAATCTTTATAGGTAATGTTTTCCATCACTTGCATATAAGGTATAACATTTCCACCTTCCATTTTCATGTTCAGTGACTATTATACATTAACCTTAGGGTCAATCACATTTACTTGCAACATGAGCCCTTTCTCACTAATTTTAAGTGTTGTCTTGTTTGTGGTAGATCCTACCACTCATGGGCATCATAGATAACACTTGGTTTTTCCTTTTGGTGCCCATGTTGAATTATCTTCTTGGGAGTCATGTTTATTCATGCCATGAGATTGCGTTGAAACCTCATATTCTTCTCAATATTTTTCTCGCTACTACCCCCAGGGATCCCATAATTTTGTGTTGAGTTGTAATTGCATTGCATATTTATTTCTTTTTCTTTTGATACAATGTTTCCTTCAATTTTTTGTTTCTTAACCAATTTCTTATGCATTCTCATCATTTTCCATATTTGCAATATTTTCCTTTGCGAATTGACACTTTTATCCTAGGAGGAAACATTCCCCTAAGTGTCCATATCCTACATGTGTTTCCTTCCATTGAGCATAGGTATGTTCCATATGCTTTCAACTTGTTTGTTTTCTCGCAACACTCGTTTCCTCCATTGTATTTTAGCATTCTTTTATTCCTTTTTAGGTTTTCTAATATGAAAAAGACAAAAAAAGAGCATGGGAAAGAGTCTTCTTTTTATGTTTTTGTCACCATTTAAGTAAATCTTGAACAAAGCACAAAGTTTTGAGTCCATGTATCAACAATTTGGGTTTAGTATGGCTTTAGGAAACTAAACTAGTTACACACAATTTTTACTCCTCCATCTAGATATTCTTCTAGTCACTATGGAGATTTTGTTGATGCCTCTTGTATCATAGAATTATGTCAATGTTCATATTTCAGTCCATGCTACCTAAGTCACTCTATTGTGTCATGATTTTATTCAATGGAAGTTTTAGCATGTGTCAACCATTCCTCAGAATTCCTGAATTTGCAAGTCGATATTCCCGTATGTCAAGTGCTTCTCATAATCACAAGAATTTTTGTCCTATACTTGTGTTGGTATGAAAGGCCCTCATTTGATTCCTATTGGTGGCTCAACTCTTATCAACTGCGACAAATTGCTTGAGAGTTTGAAGTAGAGTCATTCCCTATCCCTCATGCCATGGCCCTATTTACAACATTGATAGGTGACCTTGTGCTCAGTAGATGACATTTCATCATTGGTTGTTGACTGAGTGGTTTCCCTTGTGTTTGATGACAAGAAAAATATTCAGACATTGGGATTTGTGAAATACCTTGGATTGCATTTGACCACATTTCTGGTTTCCTCACCTATGTCGACAATTTTAATTATTGGTTTCTATTTAGAGGGTCACTTTCATGCATTATTCCATCTGTTGCACATGAGATATGTACTTGGTGGTGGGTACTTTCAATATTTTCATCTGTGATCCAGGGGATCAAATTTTGCTCAAAACTTCAAAGTGCTCGGAATCACTTCAAATCAAACAAGAGCATAGGTCTCATCGTCACGAACCCAACACAACTCGTTTGGGTTCAAACGAACATCGGGAGCGAGAGATATCACGTTCTGTTCAAAATGACAAACAAGCAAAAAAAGGGATGCTGACTGTACAGTCCGTATAGTCTATACGGATGATGACGTGGAAGGTCGTACGACACGTGGCAAGAAGTTGAGTGGATAGTTGGCACATGATGTGGTTTGTTTGCAGTGAATGGGATGGCGACACGTGGCCCAATCAATGGCCACCACGTGTCCCCTATATATTGGTTTAAAATTTATTTGGAGTCCACCAGAATCGACCCCATGACCTCCACCCACGTGCAAAGCTTTGGCAAAGACCACCAACCAACGTGCCACCATAGTGTTTCTTAACACTATATGGTGCAGAGTATATTTGAGTTCAAATGTTGTAAGTTTGGGCAGGGGGTCGGGCTGGGGCCTAGCCCCAGCCCGTGGTTATGTTGTTATGTAATATGGCCACGGTTTAAACCTTTGCGCATGCCTTCAAACTTTAACCCCAGTCGTATGCCTTGTAATATGACCACGGGCGTGCACTGTGTATTAACATAGGCCTTTTTAATATGAGCCTGGTCACATGTGTTGTGCATAGAACCACCGACGCATCGACCGTTGTCCTTTGGTTTGGACTCGGGCCTTTTTTATATGCGCGCGAAGTCATATGGTGGCTATGTGCCTGTGGGCCTTAGACGGTTAAGGTCCAGTGCGTAACCATTCTACAGTTTGTACTGGTTGTGTGGTTGTGCCCGGTGCTATGTTTTAACGCATAAAAGCGCGTGGGGGCTAGGTTGAGGAAACAAGGGTGCATTTTGGCGATCCAGAGACAGTAAGTTTGAAGGGGAACTTCCAGGAAGCCTATATTCTTCAATTTTTGGCCAAACGAGGTGCCGAAAAATCCCAGATAGGGGTTTTTGGACATTCTGAAGCCATTGGAGCTGTCTATTTGGCATTTTGAGCATTTTAAAGCACATATTTGAGCACTTTGAGCAAATAATACAAAAGATCCAATGGAAGTTGGACGAGGAGATGTAGCCCAAGAGAGGGGTGAACTCCTTTATCATTTGTTGTGTTATGTGTTTTATGTTCACTATTTATTGCTGTTATTTATATGCATCTTGAATGAGTAATTTCTATAAAAGTGTGTTCCAAAGTTGATCCATTTTCATTTTAACACATGAATTAAATCTTGCAAATAATTTCAAGAATACAAGTCTTCTTCATTTTTAGATCAATCCGAGTTCTTGCAAATATTTGGATTTCTTCCATTCCTCATGTTGGACGATGAGGTATACCTTAATGCCCTCCTTCCAATGAATCTCTTCCTATAGAATTTGTGATATCTTTATTTGGGATATAGATCTAGACTCTTTATTAGTACCTTGGGGCTTGTAGTCATCAGTGGTAGGTTCCCTCACTATTGAAAATGGGAATACATCAATGTCCCATGACTGATAGATTCTAAAAGTGTTCAAGGTCAGCTCCTTTATTAGCACTTTCTAGAATGTACTAGGTACCTTGATGCCCATTATCATTATTGGTGGGTTTTCTCGCATTTTTTAATCGTATATATCAATGATCAGTAATCAAACAGTGTCTTGATGTGTTCGACTTCAGCATATCTATTCACATAGTGTAAACTTGTACCATGGGTAGTTGATTTGAAGAAATTTAGTCTCTAGTAGCATAACCTCTTTTATGATTCTTCCCGAGTTGCATCGGATACTACCACTTCCACTCATGACATTGGTACTTGGGGGGGATCACTTTGTTTAGTTCTGTTTTCCATATATCCTTCTTTGATTCTAAGACATAGATCCATTGTATATCTCCTTCGTGGATATGATATTTTTTTGACATGGATCCACTATGTATTCATTTCCATGGCTAGGATCACTTCTTCTATGTATACATATTTCATGGATCCACAATGTACTTGATTTGGTGGCCATTATTTTGTCACTCATGAGCATGGGTATGCTCGCCTCGAGAAGAGAGTACTCTTACTTATTTTCTATTGTAGGCTTTTTTCTTGGAACGGATTTTGGCGACCTTCACTTAGGCCTACTACATATTTACCTCTTGGATTTATAATAAATTTCAGCCATCATTTTCTCTTCTGACCTCATACCTCAGGGGGCATATGTTACATCATCAATTTCCACCACATATGCATTGATGAATTAAATTTTCTTTCCATGTCCTACTTTCATACATTAATCCCCTTAATTACCTCCTCTATATTCTTCAAACAACAATATTTGTTTAAATGTACGCTCCTTAACAACTATGAAAGGAACATATATGTGTGTTTCTCCATTGAAAGTTACGTACATCTCATTTTTTCTCAAAAAAATACATTTTTTCATAATTATGTGTGAGGTTTTGGGTTCGTCGGTTTCCTAAATCCCTTTTACCTTTATAAAAACATATGTAACCAATCCTTCCACTTGGATATGGTATAAATTCATCCCGATGTGTGAGGATAAGTTGAAGAATACTTTAAGCAAATTTATGCTAGCTATTTCCTTTCTTCTCTACAAGGCCTTATTTCCCTACCACTGATTCACATGCTTAGACCTATAAACCCTTGTTTCCATCCTTTTACATGATTCAAATATATGGCCAAGAATTTTCCCTTTAATTTCTTTCGGTCTGCATAAGCATGGAAGTCGGAGGAGAAACTTAAAGTTAGTGGCTTGGTTGGAGGGACCTGGAGTCCATTATCAGAGCACTGTCACAACAAGTGCGGGTGATAACTACCTATATTATATTGTCAAATAATAAATATACCTATTTCCCATGAAATAATTGTGTTCTTAATATATGATGATCATGTTTGAATATCTTGTTTCTTAGAACACTAATTGTTGCAAGTATCTTTGTTTTCGATCATTTTCATAAAAAAATAGTTATTATATAACTATTGTTCTTTGTAGTTTTCTAATTGAGTGTTTTGCAGGTTGTCAAAGGAATATTTTGGAATGAGCACAACAATTTTTCAACCATGGGATCTTCATCAAATGCAGGACACCTCGTATGTCTCTTTTTCCTTTCTACTAGTAGTTACTTAATTGATAAAGCTAGTTACAAATATTTGGTTGCATTCTTGGGATCTAGTTTGATGTTTAGATGGACAACACTCTATTGTCGCTTTAACTAGTAGCCCTAGGGGATTTTTCCCGTAACAGGTAGAAAAAATATTTCCTTGGTTATTGTTTTTCTTGCAATCACTTTGGTCATAAAGAAATATATTGAAGATTATATGCAAGAAATAATCATGTGTGGAGCAAAATACAAGTACTTACGGGTTCTCAAATAGAAACTATAATTCATTTGCTCCAATATTTGATTACGATGTTATATGTTATAAGTGCAACAACTATGGGAACATAGTACATTTTTTTAGAAGTGGCCTATTGGAGACTTCTAGACAAAACAGGGAAGAAGATATCATTTCCAAATGGAAGAAAGAACCCACAAGAGTTTGGAAAAGGAAGCAAGGGAAATAAAAGTAGAATAAGAAGGAGTATGTGTTTGTGAAAACTTCCCTTCATGCTAAAAAAAAAGGAAATATATGGTATGTTGACAGTGGATTATCAATCCATATTAGGGACAAGAACAATCTTCACACTTTGAAGTAAGTAAATGAATCCAGTGTACCGTTTGGAGATAATGTTAATGTAAGGATAGCGAAAAAGGTACTCTTAGTCCTGATAATGGAAAAAATAAAATAAAGAATGTCTTGTTTTTTGAAGGTTTGGAACATAATATTCTCAGTTTTAGTCAAATGTGTGATTAAGGGCACACTCTCACATTTTATTCCCAAGGCTGTGAGATAAGGAAGAAAGGCTCAGGAAGATTATTGGAAAATGCATATAGAACCCCAAATAATGTATATATCCTCATTGAGATCAAGGGAGAAAAATGATATATGGGACAAATAGATGAGAGATGGTTATGGCATAGAAAAAAATGAAGTGTTTGAGAGGTTCAAAGCATTCAGAGCCTTGATTGAAAATGAAACTGATTTGAAAATCAAGTGCTTGAAATAAAAAAGAGGTGAGTTTATCTCAATTGAACTTGAAGAATTTTGTGAGATTCATGGAATAAAGAGACATTTTTTAGATGCAATAACTCCACAACATAATGGAGTGGTATAAAGGAAGAATTTAATTGTACAGAGATGGCTAGAACAATATTGAATGGATCTAATCTATCAGACAGGTTTTGGAGAGAAGTGGTCCACACCGCAATCTACATTCTGAATATAGGGAAAATCAAAGCCAACAACAACAAAACACCTTATGAATTATGGAAGGGTAGACCAACAACGGTTAAATGCTTCAATTTTTTTGGAAGAAAGTGCTACATAAAGAGATATGATGAGGACATGGGAAAATTTTACTCCAGAATTGATGAAGGTATTTTTCTTAGTTGTTCATCAAGAAACAAGGCTTATCGATGTTACAATAAAGCATTGGGAAAAATCATAGAGAGTGCCAATGTGAAAGTACTGGATGAAGTAGGACATCAGAATTCAAAGAACATGTTGAAATAGAGGATCCAATCTAAAAAGAAGAAGAAGAGGGAGAAGAAGGATAATAAAGTGAAGATGAATAATCATAACGTCAAGATACAAAGACACCATCTAGATTTGTCTGAAATAGATATTCAAAATATTTGATTCTTGGTGATAAAGATACGAGCGTTCAGACTAGAATAAGAATAGAAAGTGCACAAGAAAATGAAAACTTCTCTTATATATCTAAAACAGATCCTAAGAAATTTACAAAATCTAGTGAATACAAACATTGGATTGATTCCATGGAAGAAGAGCTAAATCAAATTGAGAAGAATGAGACACGAGAACTTGTTCCAAGACCAAAAGATAAAAATGTGATGGGCACCAAGTGGGTTTTTAGGAGTAAGTTGAATGAATATGGACAAGTAATAAGAAATAAACCAATATTGGTTTGTAAAGGCTATGATAAAGTTGAAGTTATTGATTTTGAAGAAACCTTTTCCTCAGTTATCAAGCTATCAAAATGTTTTTGGCATTTGTGTGTTTCAAAAAATTTAAAGTCTATCAAATGGATCTCAAATATTCCTTTATCATTGGAAATTTAGAGGAAGAAGTATATAATGAGCCACCAAAATGATTCCTATTATCAGAAAATAAGAATCATGTATGGAGATTGAAGAAAACACTCTATGCGCTAAAATAAGATCCCAATGTCGGGTATTCAAGACTTGACAAATATCTATAACAACAAGGATTAAAAAATGGAATTGTTGATAGTAATCTCTACATAAATATAGTAGGATAAAATCAGTTGATTGTTGTGTTTTATGTAGATTACATCAGTTTTGGGGGAAATATGAACAAAATGTGTCAAGAGTTTGCGAAATAAATGCAAAAGGAATTTGAGATGTCTATGCTCAGTGAATTTCCATTTTTTCTTGGTTTACATATTTATCAATTTGAAAAAGGAATATTCATTTCACAAACCAGTATATCAAGGAAATGTTGAAGAAGTTTATAAAGTAAGATTGTGCACCAACCATCACACCCATGTTCACAGGTTGTAAATTGAGAAAAAATGATGAATCTCCGGAAGAAAATAAAGCATTGTATAAGTCAATGATTGACATCATACTATATCTATCACCATCAAGTCCGAACATTATGCAAGTAGTACGATTGGTTGCATGGTTTCAAGCTGCACCAAAAGAAGAACATGTGCAAGCAATGAAAAGAATATTCAAATATCTAAAGGGAACCTTGGATTTCAGCTTGTGGTACTCAAGAGTTGAAGATTTTACTCTAACTTCATATATAGATGTGGACTAGGAAGGCAGTGTTGATGATAGGAAAAGTACAAGTGTAGGAGCATACTTTCTAGGAAATATTATGGAATCATGGTTGAGCAAGAAACAGTCTTTAGTCTCTCTATCCACAACAGAGGTCAAGTATATAGAATTATTTGTTGGAATACTAAGAGAGGGGGGGGTGAATCAATATTATCACTTTTATCACTTTTAACTATAGTGTATCAACTTCAAATTAATCAACATTATATATCAATCAACAATATACCATCAATGTATCATGAGCACATAAACATAAGAAGCATCACATCACATTAAATACACATTACACCATAATTTACATGGAAACTTGTTGGGAAGTGGATATGTCACCATAACTACCACTTCTATACCTCCATTTTATCCCTTTTGACCCCTCTTACCACTCATTATCATTCATTTTCCACCCAATTTACATAAATCCTCGTAAAATACCACGTTATTTCTATCGATGCTTTCGTGGTTAATGATGATTATTTTTCCTTGATTTTTAATAGATTAAATATTAGTATGCATGATTTTACTAATGACGATTTATACAGCCAAGGAATTATGAGGATGTATTGTTCATTATCATGCTTGTGCCCCTTGTGGACAAAATCAGGCACATGATTTTTTTCCCCAGGATCGATGACATGGAATTGCGATCCTCATTTCATACCCAAGTGGCATGTGTGAGCTCTAGCTCATGGTCAAGTGATTTCAGTGAAAAACATGCAAATAAGAAGATACAATTTTTCATTGGATTTTGCAGGAAGATGAGGGAAAATATCGAAAATCCAAAACATGGGTTTTGTCCAGAACGACCCTAATTGATTGAATCTTGAGCTATTTTCCAAATTAAGTCACTATTTGGGTGCTATGGCTGGTTTTCTAAAGATGAAATTATCATGTTTGTTGTTACAAACAGTTTTCAAAAAATGGCAAATCTGTTTAAACAAACTCCAAGTCTGGAGTTCAGTTCCTCATCCTCATCAAGGATTTTATGTACAAATATGCAATCAATATGATGTATGAATGAGATTAGTAATTTACTAATCAGTAGGAAGGGATCAATAATCAATCAATAGTTTTGTACTTGAATTTCCTGAGTTTGATTAATATAAGATTGACAAGCTGCGTGTTTGGATTCATGAGAATTTGAGTTGATTATGTGATCTATGGGTTTTTCCATCACTCTGTTAGGAAGGAAGGGCCCTCTTCTTTGACAGGGTTGCTACAAATGTATTATTAAGTAGATTTATTAGCTTGTTGATTATTGTTTATGTGTTTCTTTCATAATTATAGTCCAAGATTGTTGCTACACTTACATCAATTTTTGAGTGCTTTTGTATAGGTTGGATTTTTTCTACTCAGTCATAGTTTATACAGAGTTGTAACTCTTTATTGTGTTGCTCTTATTTTGTTACGTTGCTTCTACTACTTTGTTGTTACGTAGCTATGATTCTTGAAGCTTGAGTATCTCCTTCCATTTCAACAAGTGTTAGTTTGTTTTACTTTTGCAACTATGGATTGATTTCCTTTATGCAAGAGAAGATTGATTTGATTTATGCAAGAGTTATTAGTTTAACAATGTAAACTTATTTTAGGCAACGTGTGAATTTATTTTTATACAAGTGTGAATTTAGATTCAGTAGTGTGTTTAATTCCTAGCAAGTGTGTTTCATTTAAAGCAAGTGTGAACTAGTCTACAATGAGTGCTTAATTTCATAACGGTGTTAGTTGGAACTTGTTTTTTACATATACATTGCATGCTAACTTTGAAATAAAAGGACGTACCTCGAGTTGACAATTAATGTATTGGATAATTTAATTATACAATTAAATACACCAACATTTTGGCGTCATTGTCGGGGAATTTATCAATGGTGCAAAAGTACATATGCCTGTGATTTGTAGATGTATTTTTAAACTAGAGCATTGTAGACGTGTTCCTGATTCTGAGGTGTCAGGGTGGTAATATGTGCGGAAGATCCTACGCATCATTTGAGATACTGTAACAGGATTGGCCTCATAAAGTGTCAAGGCATGTAGGTTGCATGATTTTTTTTTTTTTTTCAGTTGATTGGATTTTCTTTGAGTGTGGCGTTTCTTTCTTTTAATTTTCGATGCATGAATGTATTATCCACATTAGTGGTGTTGTAAGCACCAAACATCCTACTAAAAAGTTGACATGAACATTTGAATGAGCCTCGAGATAAAACATGAAGAACCTCTTCTATCTTGAGAAGAGATGGCTTGTGAGAAAGAAGAAATTGTTACTTTTGAATTCCCTATCATAAATCCATAAGGAGTGGCACAAATGCAAATCATACTCCCATCGACTATACCAAAATTTTACGATTTGGAAAATGAGGACCTGGATGCATTCCTATTTCAGTTTGAAGTACATTGTAGAGGATATGGTTATTGTACAAATGCTCAAAATTTTAATGTTTCCTCCCTTACTCTTAAAGGAACAACCCTCTTATGGTTCATGATCCTCGGTGGGAATTGTATAAACACTTGGGAAGACATGAAACATGTATTCTTGAAAAGGTAGCAAGATCATTGCAAGATTAGTGAAGATATCTTCGGAATGACACAAGGAGAAGAAGAAAGATTGGAGGATTACGTGGGATTTTTTCAATACAACCTTCAAAGATCCAAACAAAGACAGTTGGGGAAAGAGACCTTGAAAAGAGTCCTACTTAAAGGGATCCAAGATAAATTTTTAGAAATCTTAAATATGATGGGAACATGTGATGTATTTCAGCTACCACGTGATGATGTTTGTGAGTTATGTAGAAGGTATTCAAGAGGAAACTTCAAGATTGGTAAGAATTCTAGAGAATTCTTCTCTATTTTTGAAATCTATTACATGAGTTATAGGAGTTGAAATCAATGATTTATTTGAAAGTTTTAAAACCTATATTAATAGCTCTCTAAATTCACAATTGTGTATTTTGTAGGATAAGAAGAAACGATAGGAATTTGAAGAACTATTTTGTACTCGGTGCCAAGAGAAACATATCGCAAGGGATTGTCCTTTAGATAGTCTCATAATTTGTGGCATATGTAACTTAAATCATTCCATGGATAGCTGCCCCTCCTTACCCAGGATGAAAGAAACATATCAAGGAGATATAGGAGCTACAACAAGCTCACTACAACAACCATGGAAACTATGGCCTACATGTATGGTTCAAAACTCTATCCCTCCATTTTCTTATTCTCATAATCAATCATGGATTACTCCTATATCATGGCAGCCATGGGATCCTCAGTATCACCCCTACATACTTTGTCCACAAGGTTGGAATGTCCCATATTATGATCCCATGGCTACTTTCCCTCATGTTGCAACACCAACCAATCCTTTATACTTTCCACTAGCTCTTCAACAATATCCTACCTGCACATCAAGATCAGATACACAAATCAATCAACTACACTTGCTACATTTACCTTCTCATCTAAATCCTCCATGTCCTACACAAATTCATGTTCAACCCACCCCCCTCCATAACCATAATAAATAAGTATAGTATTCTTATAGTGTTGAACTGCACAATTTTCCTACATTTTCTGCTTGTTCTACCTCACCTACACTATTTCAATAAGACTGTGCATTGTTGCAGCAAACCCATATGAGGCCCGGGCAGGTTGTAAATCCAAGACTTGCAAATGAAGTTTCTTCTAATCCTTATCAGCAAGAATACAAGATCAACAAATATGGTTAAGAATAGATGTTGGGACCAAAAATTGAAGGATCCTCTTCATCCCTATCACTAGATACCATTATCTTATGCATTCAAGAAGATTAGTTTTCTAAGGAGGTTCATGGTGTAACAACTATGATAAATCAATGTAAAAAATACTATATTGAATCTTGGTTTCAATATGTCATCAATGTGCAACATCATTCCATACTTCAACAATTCTTGGCACCATCATTTCAAGGGAAGTTGGACTCTCATATCCTAGCATTTATAAAGATACATTTTTCATATTTGGGTACATGTATATTTGAGAGCCTGTTTCACAAATGGCTCCACGGGAAGTATTCATATACTTGAAGATTTCATTTTTCAAGTATAAGTAGGATAGTGTAGGAAAAATAAATAAATAAAAAGTAAATATAAAATAATGCTTTGTTGTGAAAACCATAATTTCTGACGCAGCAAGGCTGGGACATTACTAGAAAAACAGATTTCTGGCTAGTAAGGTTC
>SNQJ01S0068143.1:0-29620 GCA_010110895.2 Picea sitchensis | reverse complement strand
TATTTTCCATTTGTCCTACCATATCTTCCATTTTTTTAGGATCGAAAAATCCTTCAGTTTGGGGGAAGGAATATTTTCCATGCCATCATTACCATGCCATATTTTTCCATCCATTCCCATCATTTCCCATTCGATTCTAACACCTTTCCATTCCACTTCATGCACACCCAAGTCAAGTCTGTTCCAACATCTCCTAGATCTAGGCAAGAGAAAATGCTTTGTTACTACCACACAAGAACCGGAAGTAGGAAGAGAATATGTGTTATTATTGCTCCACAAGAACCAACAACAACCCAAGAGGCATCCGATTTTACACATGTCCAAGCTCAAGAAACTGTGCAAAGAGAGGAAGAGGCTGGCCACAAACAACCTACATCAGACTAAACTGTTCTAGAAACCATTTCCTCACAAGTACATGTTGTCATACACCAAGGAGAAAAGAACAAAGGTATGTGATTCATTTTCATGGTTCATTGGTGATTAATTGGTTCACATATTCAAAGAATAGAAATCAATTGAGATTGTCTATCATATGGTATGGGGACTATCTATCATTTTAGACATATGGTCAAGGCATTTGATGGTGGAACTTAGAACATAGAATATTTAGAACTCTCTCATTAAGATGGGTATGGTCACTTTTTATTTGAACATAATGTCAATAAATGGTTGCAACTGCATATTTTAATCAGATTTGGGTTTTATTGATCTTTGAGCCCTTGCATTTTCCTATCTTTTCTTTACAACATCAGGATGGTCACTATAGTATTTGTTTTATCCAAAGCATAATAACATGCCAGTTTGATGGCAACCTATTTTTGAAAATATTAAGGAAGGTTTTCATAATGCTCAACTAGAAACATTGGCATTCCACCAACAACAACCTCAATTTTTAACATCAATCCATGATCTGTCCCTTCTTCAGTATTTGTTTTAAGCAACCTCTTATGACAATTTTTATGACAAATTTGAGATAGTCTCATTCGCTATGAGGATTATGTATAATACACACTGAATACTAAAGGCATGTGCAAATTGAGCCAACAAACAATATAAAACATGTTCTTTCCCATAGAGAAATGGACTGGCTGTTAAGGATGGAAAAGTTAGTGGAAATTAATTTGAAGATTTTTGGCATGCTGCATATGTTGGTTTATATTTTCTAAAGTCAAGCTGAGATTTGATGGTGTGACTCATAGTTCCTATGAAATGAAATATTCCAAGCTCTTCCACTTCATGATCATGATAATCACTTATGTTCCAATCATGAATATTGGGTCCTTTTGTTGAGTTTGACATTTGATAAGAACATGGTAGCAAAAAATCCAATTTCTAAGTGTTTTTGTCTTCCTAGCTTGGATTTTCCATTTATTTGTTTGATTTTACAAACTCATGTAACCATCTTTAGTACACATGCAACTCTCTTGGTGTTTGGAAAATGATACAGTCATTAGTTAGTTTCTCATTCTTTATTTTATATGGGGTTCTTAAAGAGTGCATCCAAGTGCATCATAGATATATCCTCCATAATTCAGGAAATGACAATGTGCATCTTCAAATTCAGTACATAATGGACAATGTGGAAAAGAGGGGGTTCCATATAATATCTTATGATATCTTTTTGTTACAGAGCTTGTAGAATTGCATATCAACATTTGTGATCTGTCATGTAGCAACCTATTTGAAAAAATCAAGGATGCTCTTCAATCCTCATTCATCAAGAGGTCTGCCTTCTTTTTTAGATTTGTGGCAATGATCTCTTACACATTGAAATCATCAACTGCTTCTTAGAATTCAAGGAATTACATGAAAAAATAGATGTTTTGAAGACATTTACCATTTGGTTTGAGATCTCTTATGTATTTGGTTCATCCACCATTATGTGCAACTTTGCAACAAGACCTGTCTGAAATCATTGTCAATTCGCTATGTTATTGATTTGAAATCCTCCTTCTTATGATTAAATCATTTATCACTGTGAGATGCCTCATATTTTGAAGGAAACTTACAAGTTCCTGGAAATGAGAGGGATCCAATGCAGCATGAGGACATGCTCTATCTTCAGTTTGGGGGAGGAGAAAGGAAGGGCTGCTACACTCCATGGTATGGCAACAATGAATCTTCAAACAATTATTTTCCATTAGAAAATAAAGGCAAACATGTTATGTAGAATATTTAATCAATGCTTAGTAAGTGAATGGTTGTGTCAAACATCAAAATAAATTTTGAGTATTTACAAAGCATTATTAGCCTCTTCATTAACAAAACTGTAGCATTTCTATGGTAACTTTGAAAATTACAAAGTGCAGAAAATGATTTCAGGATATCTTGAGATATGGGAATTGGGTTCTTGTGATTTTTTTAAAACATTTGCATAATATTATGGTGAACAAACCCAGTAAGTTTCAGCCCAATCCAATGTACGGTTTTCAATGAAATGGTCATAATCACCTACAACCAATTTGACTTTTTCTCAAAATCTGTGATGTGGCTATTTCTGATTTTTGGTTTAGAGAAGTTTTGGAATAGGTAAAATATTTCTGCAAAAATTCTCACCAACCCAGTTCATAAATTTTGAGAAATTAGGCACCATCACCTACAACCAATCTGTCTTTTGATTGAAATTTGTGATGTGGGTATCTTTGATTTTTGGTATGGACAAGCATTGGAATAGTGATAATCTTCCTGCAAAATTTCACCGAAACCCACTTTGTATTTTGTAAGAAACTAGTTTTAAACGTTTGTTGCTAGTCCTACAACAATTGTTGTTACTCACCTATAGCATCTTATTTGTCATATCTTGGGATATGTTCATTAGGTTTCTATGGTTTTTGGTAGGAAGATACATTAGATGTTGATCAATACACTCACCAAACAATCTCCTCATTCTGGATTATTGTTTGCATCAATTGCTATATTCTCCAATCTATTTCAACTCTTCACTTGTTGCAACTCATTTTGTTGCAACTCCTTCATTCATTGCAACTCCTTATTTTGTTGTAACTCTTTCAGTTGCTTCAACTCATTTTTCTACAACTCCTCACTTGTTGAAACTCCTTCATTCGTTGCAACTCCTTATTTTGTTGTAACTCTTTCAGTTGTTGCAACTCATTTTGCTGCAACTCCTCATTTGTTGCAACTCCTTCATTCGCTACAACTCCTTATTTTGTTGTAACTCATCATTGTTGCAAATCCACCAGAATTGATAAAAATCATGTGAGGGATGCTTTTGAAGCCATTGTTTGAAGAGGTTTAAAGTGTCATTTGGAAGAAGCATTGTATTCAGTTTGAAAACATGGTAGTTGGTTATTGTACAATAATTAGATGGGTCCTTATATCTTGGTTGATGCAACGTATTGGGTTACATGAGGACATGCAACATTTTTCAGTTTGGGGGAGATGTTGGGACGTGGATATGTCACCATAACTATCACTTCTGTACCTCCATTTTATCCCTTTTGACCCCTCTTACCACTCATTATCATTCATTTTCCACCCAATTGTCGTAACTCCTCATAAAATACCACGTTATTTCTATCGATGCTTTAGTGGTTAATAATGACTATTTTTCCTTGATTTTTAATAGATTCAAGATTAGTATGCATGATTTTACTAATGACGGTTTATGAAACCAAGGAATTATGAGGATGTCTTGTTCATTAGCATGGTTGTGCCCCTTGTGGAAAAAATCAGGCACATGATTTTTTTCTTAGGATCGATTACATGGAATTGTGATCCTCATTTCATACCCAGGTGGAATCTGTGAGCTCTGGCCCATGGTTGATTTCAGTGAAAAACGTGCAAATAAGAAGAGATATTTTTGCATTGGATTTTTCAAGAATATGAGGAAAACTATTGAAAATCCAGAACATTGGTTTTGTCCCGAACGACCCCAGTTGAGTGACATGTGAGCCATTTTCCAAATTAGGCCACTATTTGGGCGCTACGGCTGGTTCTCTAAAGATGACATTCTCATATTTGTTGTTACAGATGGTTTTCAAAAATTGGCAGATTTGTTTAAACAAACTCCAAGTCTAGAGTTTAGTTCCTCATCCTCATCAAGGATTTTATGTATAAATATGCAATCAATATAATGTATGAAGGAGATTAGTAATTTAGTAATCAGTAGGAAGGGATCAATAATCAATAAATAGTTTTGTACTTGAATTTCCCAAGTTTGATTAATATAAGATTGGCAAATTGCATGGTTAGATTTAGGAGAATTTGAGTTGAGTGTGTGATCTCTGAGTTTTTCTAGCACTCTGTTAGAAAGGAAGGCCCCCCTTCTCTAACAAGTTTGTTGGAGATGTATTAGTAAGTATATTTCTTAGCTTGCTGATTATTGTTTATGTGTTTCTTTCATAATTATAATCCAATATTGTTGCTACACTTACATCAATTTTTGAGTTCTTTTATATAGGTTGGATTGTTCCTACTCAATCATGGTTTATGCATCATTGTAGCTCTTTATTTTGTTTCTTTTCTGCTGCTACTTTGATGTTACTTAGTTACGATTCTTGAATCTTGAGTATCTCCTTCCATTTCAACAAGTGTGGGCTTGTTTTACTTCCACAAGTATGGATTGATTTCCTTTATGAAAGAGAAGATTGATTTGATTTTTGTAAGATTGATTAGTTTAACAATGTAAACTAATTTTAGTCAACGTGTGAATTTATTTTTATACAATTGTGAATTTAGATTTAGCAGTGTGTTTAATTCCTAGCAAGTGTGTTTCATTTAAAGCAAGTGTGATCTAGTCTACAACGAGTGTTTAATTTCACAACAGTGTTAGCTAAAACTTGTTGCCTACATATACCTTGCACGATAACATTGAAATAAAAGGACGTACCCAGGGTTGAAAATTAATGTATTGGATGATTTAATTAGACAGTTAAATACACCAACAAAACTTAAATATTATAAAACCACATAATGATTTATTATATATCAAAGATTAAATTCATTGCAAGCACCACATTCCCAATTCTCCAGCTACAACTGGAAGGAGGATACAAATCCTTATTTACAGGCTCCAAATTAAAGGAATATACAACTCTCTCAATTCTCTGGCTCCAACTAGAAGGATGCTACATTCCCATGATTCTCAAGCTCCAACCTGAAGGAAGCTCCAACTCCCTCTATTCTCTGACACCAACCAGAAGGAGGCTACAACCCCCTTTCCTTTCCCCATCTTGTCACCCTGAAATATAAGTGTAGATGAACTATCACTACCACAATCACTGCCACTATCACTGTCACATGAACCTGTAACCTGACAACCTTTCACTGTGTCCAATATGTCAATGTATCCAACTTGTAACATCAACCTGTCAATGATCAACTTGTCCAATTTTCACTGTCGCCAATACTCGACCAGATCCTCTCACATGGATCATATACCAAGGACACCTCTCAACTAGATGTCCAACATCACCATCAACATGTGCTATACCAAAAACTAAACCATATCATCCATCAATTATGTACCAAGATATATGCATCAATCATGAATAATGAGATATACCAACTACAACATCAATGATAAGTAGCCAATCATGTACCATATTTCAAACATGAATACAATATGTACCATATACCATAGAATCAATCAAGTATAGACCTATACCATATCATCAATGAAGAACCAATGCATGTTCCTCATGCATATGATACCATACCTCAAATGTATACCTCAACCATGAAAAATCATCTCAAAGATATGAACTAGAAAAACCATGCCATGTGTTGAACTAGATATACTAGAATACATTACTCAATAATGTTCCCAAGATATACCTCAATCATGTATCAAACTCTCATCAATATGCCAAGTATTCCTCTAGTATTTACCACATCATAATCAAGCATAACCTTCACAATAAGTACACATACATACCAGTACATTTGTAGCTGACCTGAAACAATAAAATGTTGACTTGTAAATTATTTTATGTCTTCAGGGACTTGGTACTAGCATTTCCCCCAAATTTTCCTTAGCCTCACGGGACTAAGACACTCTGTCTCGTGGGGCCTTATGTGACATGTATACTGCAACCCGCAGGGGTGCCTCGTGGGACACTAGTGGTATGACCTGTGAGATTAAACCAAACTAGGGTTTCCTCAATGAACTTTTCTCTCCTCTGTAACCCCTAAACTTCCACACTCCTCTCTTGTCGCTACCTCAGAATTTTCCATCACCAAATTTCCAAATAGATCACTAGTTCACTATTAGATGTTCAGTAGGATAAGTGAGTGAATGTATAACTTATGAATGACTCCTTGAGGTGTATTTATACTTTTTCTAGGTAACCTCTCTCCTTAAACTTAGGGCTTCTAGATTTTTCTTGTTACAACAACTTTACTCTTTCATTAAAGTATGGTAACTAACTAGGGGATCCTTGACCATTTTTCAAGGCTTCTAACTTCACAGGCCCATAACTAATCAACCATGAGGAACTACATGGCATACCACCTATCACCGGAAATGACACGAAGAGAAATATCCATTCATGAATGAATTACCTACATCTACACCATCCTTCGCGACCATATTCATCTATCAACTTCGGGTACCAAAACCACAATGTCGGGTCTTCTTCAAGGGTTGAAATCAATGACAACCAATCTTTCAACAATCTCCCCCTTTGGAATTTATGGAAATACTAGGTATGATAATACTCATGCACATGCACATTCTCCCCTTGTGACCATCACTATGCTCCCCCTGTGACCATCGCTCCCCATGTCTACATGCCTTTATCATCTCCAATGCGTCTCTCTCTCTATCTCCATGCCTTTCTCTATCTCTCCCCCTTTGACATCAATGGAAAAGGGTAATCCTCCTAGGGGATGCTCCCCCTATCTACAAGCCTCTGCTTTTTCTTCATGGTGCTTCCTCATTTAAATCTCTTATGTATATGAAAAACATTCAAAATTTTCTTCACATATACTCTTCATGTCTTATTCTTTTCTCCCCTTGTCTTGCTATGATTGAAGCTATGTGAATCATTGTGGGGAAGAAACTAATCTAATTTTTTGTCGCAGATAATCAAAAGTTTCCCTTGCAAGTGCTTTGGTGAAGATATCTACAATTTTATCTTTTGTCCCGACATACTCTAGCTTGATGTTCTTCTTTGTAGCATGTTCCCGTAGAAAGTGATACTTAATTGGAATGTGCTTCATCTTAGAATGCATCAATGGATTGTTGGAGATACTGATAGCATTGGTGTTGTCACACAAAATTGAAATGGGCTCATCATATTGTACTTGTATATCCTCCAAAGTTTGATTCATATAAAGAAACTGAGTACAACAAGATACTATTGCAATGTATTCTGCTTTTGTTGTGGAAAAAGATACTTATGATTGTTTCTTGCTCGACCATGACACCAAAAACTCACCCAAGTAGAAATATAATCCACTTGTACTTCTTCTATCATCAATACAACCTACCCAATCTTCATTTGTGTAGGAAAATAGAGATAAATCATTCCCTCTTGAATACCATAGTCCAAACTCTTATGTTCCTTTGAGATATTTGAATATTCTATTTACTCCCATAACATGTGTTTCTTTTGGTTCTGCTTGAAATCTTGCAATCTGTCCCACTACTTGCATCACATCCGGTATTGATTTTGTCACATAGAGTAAGTTTTCAATCATTGATATGTAGAGTCTATGATCTTCATTCTTAGAATCATCATCCTTTCTTATTTTGCAATTGGTCTGCATAGGAGTACTCACTAGTTTGAAATCTTACATTCCAAACTTCCTTAACATTTCTCTGATATACTTGGTATGAGAGATGAAAATACCTCTATCACCCTGACATATTTGTAATCCCAAAAATAAGGTTAACTCACCCAAAAAATACATTTCGAACTCATTTTTCATATCTCTGAAAAACCTCTGACTCATCATGTCATCATCACTTTCGAAGATGATGTCATCTACATAAAATTCAATTATTAATATATTGTCTCGATCCACTTTCATGTAGATAATGTTGTCTACATTTCCTTTTCTGAATCCTTTGTGTTGTAGATACTTGTCCAATATTGAATACCATTCTCTGGGGGGAATCTTGAGTCCATACAATGCTTTCTTAAGCCTGCAAACGTAATCTTCCTTTTCTAATAGTAGAAATCCTTCTAGTTATTCGGTGTAGACCTCTTCTTATAATTCTCCATTAATAAATGTTGACTTGACATCCATATAATATATCTTGATTCTTTTGGAACATGAATAGGCTAATATCAATCTAATTTTCTCCATCTTGGAAATTGGTGCAAAGGTCTCTTAAAAATCTATACCTTCGATCTAAGTGTATCCATTGCAAACTAACCTTGCTTGGTTTCTGGTCACTTGTCCATCCTCATTTAGTTTGTTTCAAAAAAATCACTTTGTACCAATCACATTCTTATTCTTCGGTCTTGGAACTAGTTCCCATGTTTTATTCTTCTCTATATGATCTAATTATTCATCCATAGCCTTGATCCAATGTTCATCTTTGTTGGCCTCGTCAAAACGACTTGGTTCAACTGTAGATAACAATGCTAAGTGTTGTTGTTCTGTTAAAAGTATTATTCTTCTGGTTTCAACTCCTACATATTTATTCTCAATAATCTGTTCTAGTGGTTGATTTTTCTATACTCGTTGGCTAGGTGTCTTAGGAGGTATATGTTTCTCATATTATTCTTATTTTTCTTCTGGCTTCTCTTCTTCATTTTCTTCTTCTTCTACTTCTTCTTCTTTCATATCTTCCTCGTCATTCTGCATTTATGAATCTTTTGTTCCTTCTTTTTCCTTCTATACATCAGTCTCATCAATCATTACAATGATGATTTACACAATTTTATTGAGTCTTGGATTGAAGAATTTATATGCCTTTCTCTTGCTTGAGTACCCAACTAGTATTCCTTTATTTGCTCGGGAGTCAAATTTCCTAAGCCTATCATATTCTCTTTTGATATAACATTTTCTTCCAAATACTCTGAAATGATTCACAATTGCAGGTCTACCTTTCCATAACTTGTAGGGAGTCTTATCACTATTATTTCTAAGCATTCCTTTGTTCAGACATGAACTATTGTATGTACTTATTATGCCCAAATGATGTCACTCAACTTGGAACCTTTCAACATGGTTCTAGCCATTTCCTGTACCATTCTATTCTTTCTTTTGACAACTCCATTTTTCTGAGGTGTCCTAGCTGCTGAGAACTGTCTTTTTATTCCATGCTCACTACAGAAGTATATACATTCCTTTGATATAAATTCTCCTCCATTGTCTGATCTCAAACATTTGATTTTCAATTCCATCTCGGTTTCAACCATCTCTTTGTATATATTTAAGTGTTCAAATGCCTCTGACTTCTTCTTGAGAAAGAAAATTGCAGTCATTCATGTGTAGTCATCAACCAATATCATGAAGTATTGTTCGACATTTAATCCCTATGTTCTTGTAGGTCCACATAGGTTAGTGTGAACAATATCCAATGGTTTTGTTGTGGAGTACTCTTTTGATTTGAACTTGGTCCTGGTTTGTTTTCCTTGTATACAATGCTCACATAGAGTGTTTTTCGGCTTCGATATATCAAGAATTTCTTTCACCACTTCCGTCCTGCTGATTTTGACAAGGTTAACAAATTTTATATGACCCATTCTTCTGTTCTAGAGCCAACTTTCATCTTCCTTTCCTAAACAACATATTTCCTTTCCAATTTCATTTAGGATATATGTGTTGTTTGGAATTCTTGTAGCCGTGCCCACCAAATTTCTTGATCCTTCTTTCTTTGTCTCACATTTTTCAGAGTCAAACAAAAGTATGTGTCCTTGATCACACATTTGAATTACACTTGGAAGTTTGTGCTTCATTCTTCGACCAATAAAACATTTTCTGCCTTGGCATCCTTGCTTCCAATCTTGACTACACCTCTTCCTATAATTCTAGTTGTGTTGTCATTTCCAAACTAAATTGATCCATGTCTTTCCTTTTTTAGAGTTAGAAACATGTTCTTATCACCTGCCCTATGCTTTGAGTAGCCATTGTCAACATACCATCCATGTTTCTTTTGTTGAGCTTGTAGGGAAAGAAAACATTCTTCAGTATTGAATTGATTCTTCTTCCTTATACATATCCTTTGTGGTTCCTGTTTGGGATTGTTGATATTCTATTTTRGGATTGTTGATATTCTATTTTGGTTCCCTTGGAAGARCATTCAGTCTACAATATTTGGCCATGTGTCCAAAATTGTTGCAMTTGTAGCATTCTATCTCATTACTTAGTGAGCCAAAACTATTTTGATTTTTATTCTATGCTTCATGTGACTTTATAAKATAACTATTGTTTGAATGGCCTTCATAGTTGCTTCTATTCTTGGAATGGGATATAGAGTTTGCAACTTTGTGACCAAAATTGTGACAAGAATCACATAAACCAAGAAAAATAGTTTGATACTTGGATGTARGAGGTATTCTGAATGGTGTAACTCTTCCAARGTCTTCTTCTTCTTGATATTTTGTTGATTTTTGTTTTTGTGTTCTAAATCTTCTAGGTGGTCCAGTTCTTCTGTGATTTTCTTCMTGAGTACCTTTGACTAGTTATGCATAGGTGCTTTGTTCRGMTTCCTATTCTTTCATCTTAGAGATCTAGCCTTTCTCRTTCTGCATATATTTGTACCCTAGTCAAAACTATCATAGTATGGCCTTTGACTGATGATGATATCATCCAATATTTTGGTGTTATTATATTGTTGTAGATATTTTCTTAAAGTGACTATTTCTGCTTCCAATCTTTCAATCATCTTCTCCTTTTCTTCTAACTGACCTATGAGTGTTTCTTCAATCCTTTTGTATTCTTATACTTGGATCTTCAACTTCTTTATTATCTTCTATACTTCTTATGAGTTGGAATTTCGAGATCCTTGTTTCTTCTTTAACTTAGCCTTAAGTGACTTGGTTTTCTTTCTTCCATTCCCCAGTTCTTCTAAGGCCCTGATTAATTATTCTCTAAGGTCGACTTTGCCTTCTTATTTAGAATACTCGGAATCTTATTCAACATATTCTACTACCATGAAGAGTACTCTTTTTGAATCATTGTCACTATCATCATCCTCGTCTGAGGAAGAACTTTCTTCCTTTTTGTAGAGAATTTTCTTGAAACTTTTATTTTTGTTCCTTCTCTTGTCTCCCTTTTGATTTTTTTTTTTCTTCTTAGGATCTTATTCTTCATCCCTACCTTTATTCTTAGCATAAGGAAATTTAGAACAAAAATGACCAATACCATCAAAATTAAAACATTTCAATGGAATCATACCTGTGTACTTGTTGGTTCCTCTTTTCAATTTTCTTATGAAGTTTCCCATTTCTTCATCATCCCATGATTCATCATTGCAGCTGCAATCTGGTTTTGACTTTTTATTTTTTTTCTTCTTTGTCTTTTTGGATTCTTTGAACATTGCTTCCTTCGTAACTATGTTCTCTTGTTCTATCCCCATTTCATAAGTTGTGAAGATTCCATGTAGCTCATCCATGCTCAAACTGTCAAGGTCTATTCTTTCTTCCATAGATGACATCTTACGATCAAATATTATAGGTAGAGATCTTAGAACCTTTTGAACAACCACTGACTCATCAACTTCTTCTCCTAGTCTCTAATAGTTTTCATTTTTTCATCAACTTGTAGAAAGTAGGCTGCAATGTTTTTATCTTCCTTCATCTTCAGTTTCTCAAACTTATCTCTAAGGGTTTGAATCTTAGCTCCCTTGGATTTGATTTCACCGTCATAAATATTTTGAAGTTTATCCCAAAGATCCTTTGTGGTCTTTAAATGCATAACTTTGACAAAAATTGAATCATCCAAACTGCTTAGAATGGTTCCTTTATCTTCTGAGTTGTTTTCATTGAGTTTATTTCCATATTTTCAGTTGGGGGAGTGGTCGATGCTACATATCCATCTACTACCAACTGCCAAACATCAAATTGTTGTTCCTGTAAAAAGGTTTGCATCCTTTTACTCCAAAAGGCATAGTTTTTTCCATCAAACCTTGGTGCTCCAATCTAAGTGTATTCCATGATCTCCTTGTAGTGGTTAAATTCATTATTGAAGGACCTACTCTGATTCCAATTGTTGGAATATTGAGAAGGGGGGTGAATCATTATTAGCACTTTTATCACTTTTAACTAAAATGTATCAACTTTAAATTAATCAGCATTATATATCAATCAACAAGATGGGATCAATTTATCATGAGAACATAAACATAAGAAGCATCACATCACATCAAATACACAGTACACAAGAATTTACGTGGAAACCCAAGTGGGAGAAAACCACAAAATGATTTCTTATATATCAAATATTACATTCATTGGAAGCACCAACTTCCCAATTCTCTAGATACAACTGGAAGGAGGCTATGACCCCCTATTTACAGGCTCCAACCTAAAAGAAGCTACAACTCCTTTAATTCTCTAACTCCAACTAGAATGAGGCTACAACCCCCTAATTCCCAAGCTCCAACTTGAAGGAATCTCCAACTCCTTGTGTTCTTCAACACCAACCAGAAGGAGGATACAACCCCCTTTCCTTGCCCCATCATGTCACCCTTAAATATAAGTGTAGACCAATTGTCACTACCACAATCACTGCCACTATCACCGTCACTTCCACTGTCTCTTTCAAATCAACCTATAACCTATCAATCTATCATTGTGTCCAACTTGTCACTATATCCAGCCTGTCACATCGACCTGTCACTGATAAACCTATCCAACTGTCATTGTAATCGATGCTCAACCAGATTCTCTCACATGGATCATATACCAAGTAAACCTCTGAAATAGATGTCCAACATCAACATCAACTTGTGCTATACCAAAACCTGAACCATATCATCCATCAACTGTGTACCAAAATATATGCATCAATCATAAATAATAATATATACAAACTACAACATCAATGATATGTAGCCAATCATGTACCATATGTAAAAATATGAATACAACCTGTACCATGTACAATTGCAACGATCAAGTATAGACATGTACCATATCATCAATGAATAATCAATGCATGTCCCTCATGCATAAGCCACCATACATCAAATGTATACCTCAACCATGAAAAATCATCTCAAAGATATGAACCAGAACAACCATGCCATGTGTTGAACTAGATGTACCAAAATACCTTACTCAATCATGTGCCCAAGATATACCTTAATCATGTATCAAATTCTCACCAATATTCCAAGTATGCCTCACACATTTACCACATCATAATCATGCATAACCTTCACAACAAATACACATACATCCCAATACCTTTTTAGTTGACCTGAAACACTGAAATGTTGACCCGCAAGTTATATTTTGTCTTCAGGGACCTGGTACTAGAATTTTCCCCAAATTTTCCTTAGCTACATGGGACTAAGACATTTTGTCTTGTGGGGCCTCACATGACAGGTATATTGAAACCTATGGGGGTGCCTCATGGGACACTAGTGGTCTGAACTGTGAGGGAAAACCAAAATAGGGTTTCCTCAATGAACTTCTCTCTCCTCTATAACCCCAAAACCTCCACACTCCTCTCTTGTCTCTACCTCATAATTCTTTATCGCTAAATTTCCAAATAGATCACTAGTTCACTATAATATTTTCAATAGAATAAGTGAGTGAATGTACTTGTGAATGAATCCTTGAGGTGTATTTATACTTTTTATAGGTAACCTCTCTCCTTGAACTTAGGGCTTATAGATTTTTCTTGTTACAACCACTTTACCCTTTCATTAAAGGCTTGTAACTAACTAGGGTCTTCTTGACCATTCTTCTGGGCTTATAACTTCACAGGGCCATAAATCCTCAACCGTGAGGAACTACATGGCGTACCACCTATCACTGGAAATGACACGATGAAGACTATTCATTCATGAGTGAATTACCTGCATCTACACCAACCTTTGTGACCATATTCCTCAATCAACTTCATGTACCAAAACCACACCGTAGGGGATTCTTCAAGGGTTGGCATCAATGACAACCAATCTTTCAACAACAACAACAAGTTGCACAAAAGTTCTTTGGATGAAGCAGTTTTTGAAAGATATTAAGGTAGAATAAGATCACACAATATCAATAATTTGTCACAACACAAGTGCAATAAATATTTTAAAGAATCATGTTATTCACTCAAAAATAAATCATATTCCAATCAAGTATTGCTTCTTAAAATAACAAGTAGTAGAATATGATGTCAAGTTGGAATATGTTGTCACTAAAGATCTGATTACAGATATTTTCACAAGACCCCTTCCAAAGAGATACTTTAATATCTTAGGAAGAACTCGAGGGAAATATCTATCTCATCACTAATTTCTTAAGCAGAAGCACGGCCTCTGGGTAAGCATACATTTTCCATTGATGTCAAAGCGGGATAATTTCATATAGAGGGGGAGTTTCAAATAGGGGGAGAATTATTTCTATGACTATTGGACTAGGTGTTTCATTGTAGGATTTCCATCAATGAAAAAAGGGGAGATCATTGGAATTATTTTCATTGATTTCATATCATGGAATTACAATACACACAACATTTCCAAGATTGATTTATAAATATAGGTCTACAAATATATTTAAAAAGAGGTGCATGTGAAAAAGTAAAAAGTGAAATGGTGGTTTCAAACCCATGGGTTTGGGGTATTTTCCCATGGTATTCGAAATTAATTATTTAATTAAGGTACATTTCCCTTCATGAAGGGTCATGAAAAAGTATAAAAGATAAATCATTAAGAGAAAGTGTGTGTGTGAAAAATAGATTAGCAAAGAGTGAATTGTGAAATCAGTTTCATATCATCTTGGCATTTTTGTGATAACTTTTTTTCTAGGACATTTCATGCCTTGAAATTGGGAAAAGATAGAGGAGAGATATTGGTGTACATGTAGTACAAATTACATATGTTGGTCCACTATACTATCAAAGATATTCCTTGTGGAATTTAGGGCTCTTGAATGCTCCTAAAATCAGTTTCGAAGTGGTTAGCTTGGAACTTTTGCTATAAATTTGTTTATAGGATGTTTCATACCTTGAAACTTTGTAGAGACAGAGGAGATATCATTTTGTAAATGTGGTAAAAAATTATGATGCGGGTTCACAATAATTTTGGATATATTTCATGTGGAAGTTAGTTTTCTTGAATGCTCCTGAATTCAGTTTCAAATGGGCCCATTTGGCACTTTGTCTATAACTTATTTTATGGAATATTTTAGACATTAAAAATTTGCAATGTCAAAGGAGAGATATTGGTGTACCTTTGGTGCAAATTTAAGATTTTAGTTCTCTATACTTTCATAGATATGCCTTGTGGAAGTTAGGGTTTTCTAATACTCCTAAAATCAGTTTCAAATAGGTCATCTTCACACTTTCTCTATAACTTATTTTCTAGGATGTTTCAGGCCTTTAAATTTTGTAGAGATGAAGGTGAGATATTGGCGTACATGTGGTACAAATTTTAGATGTTGGTGCTCTGAACTTTATGATATATGCTCTTTTGAAGTTAGGGTTTTTGAATAGTCTTGAGATCAATTTCAAATAAGTCATCTTGGAATTTTCACTATAAATTTATTTTTTGGACTCTTCAGACTATGAAAATTTTAGAGAACAGATGAGACATATAGAAGTACCTGATATAAAAATTTAAGAACCATATTTGCAAAATTAGATACATAGAATGCTATACAATTTGATTCTTGGGAAGAGGACCAAAACTACAATCTTTGAGAAAGTTACCATTTGGAAATTCAAATTTTGGTCAGACCTGGTAAAGACAGAAGTAGTGAGTAGACTTAGTGAAGGCAAAAGAAGTGAGTATATTTGGTGAAGGAAGAAATGACACGTAGACCTGGTAAAGGAAGAAGTATTAACAAGACTTTGTGAAGGTTGGTGAATCTCACACAAAGATATTGGTGTATCTTTCTAAGTTGGTTCTTAGCGGCGCGGATTGGTGTCTCTAGTATATCGGTTTCTATGAAGATCTGTAAGAGTAGGATGGTGCCAGTAAAACAAAGAGATTGGTGTTTCTTTCCTAATTTGGTTCTTAGAGGTGGGGATTGGTGTCTACAAAGACCTGTAAGATTAGGTTGGTGCCTGCCAGGATTTGTACTAGTAGAGATTGGTGTCTCCAGTAGGTTGGTGCCTACAAAGAATTATAAAGAGATGTTTTTTGTTTTTCTACCCAAAGGGTTTCCACGTAAATATTTTCTTCCATGTTATGCATTTAATAGATATCATATGTTATTTTTTTCGTATGGTTGATGAATGTTTGAAAAAGTAAAAAACTTATTGTGTTCCATGTTCCGTAGTTAATAGATCTCATATGTGATTGTTTTCTTATGGTTGATGAATGTTTGAAAAAGTAAAAGATTGTCTTATACTGATTCACCCCCCCTCTTATTATAAGTGCATTATAAAAAATCCTAACCTTTTTTATCCTTTGTTTGGATATCCCAAGGTGTTCACCCACTCAAAGTGTTAGTAAATTTTGTAACGAAATGATGAAGATACATAGGAGGGGACCCTAAGTTCCATCCCAAATAGTCATGGTCTAATATTTCCAACCACTTTGAGATGTTGAAAAATGTTTTAAGATTATCACCATCCATCCAAAGCTTTAAAGAGATCAATTATGAGTTGAGGGAAAGAGACTTTTCTCCATGATACTATCCTTCCAAATAGAGTTTTGCTTACCATTACCTGGAATCCAAGTAAGCTTGGATTGAATAAGAGGAGATGTCAATTTAATAATATTCCAAATATATGACCCTTTTGTATTTCCTTCTATATTTTCTATACATATCTTCCTAATACCATGGAGGTACTTTTTCAAGATAATTTTTTCCACCAATTAAGATTACCTGAAATTAATCTCCATAATCTCTTAGCTCCCATTGCTAGATTCATAAAATACAATTCCTTAATCCATATATCTCCTCTATTCTTGGGGGCTCTAACCATATTCCAATTCACCAAATGAATTTTTGTGTTTTTTAACTTTCCCACTTGTCATAATAACTTCCTAATATCCTTATCTATCTTATGCATAACTACCATTGGTGCCATCATGACATAACTCTGAAACATGTCGAGGGTAGAGAAGATTTAAAAAATTAGAGTTATCATTCAAGATGGATTTAACCATTGAGTGCCTCATTGGGTGAACACTTCGCTAATATTCTCAATAACACTATGCCATTCTTGTGAATAAGAGTTTTGTAGTCAACTAGGAATGCTCAAATATTTAGAGGACCAATTTTTGAACATGGAAATTGCAAGATTCTAGAAATGGATTGGAGATCATGAGATTTAACAATCCATCCTAAAATTTGTCTCTCTAAATGGTTTATCATTGCACTGGAAACAAAAATGAATAAAGTTTAAATCATTCCCAGTTTGCTCATTTATTTTTCTAGTGGGATGATAAATTAGATCTCTTCCTCATTTTTAATTTTTTTTTGTAGTTTATTTTGAGCTTCTTGTTTAGTTTCTTGTAGATTAACAATGACCTCGTCATTTTATAGATTGGCATGGGCTTCCTTTATCTATGTTCTTAACTTCTCTATATTAGAAGAAAGAGAGGAATTTGAAGACCAAACCCAATTTTAGGACACTTTTGACCAATTTGATTTTTTTCTCCCATTTGGATACAGGGGCACCCTTTATCCAAAATCTCCATGATTTGGTGATCACATCTAACACTCCTTCTCTTTGAGTCCAAAATAGGTTATAATTAAAGGGAAGAGAATTTAAATCAAGTGTGTATTAAACATTAAAATAAATAGGATTATGATCTGAAACTGCCAATGCTAGTATTTTGTATTTTATAATGAATTATTGAAGGAGAAGGTATCTTTGCACCAAGAAACTATCTATTCCAATAGCTATATGGACTATCCCTATCCTTCGATTGGAATAGTTGTATTTTCATTTTATGATATAGATATATACCAAGTCCTAGTCAAGGATTAGATATTCCATCATTTCTCTAGATGGGTCCCTGATTGAACCCCCTGTTTTCTTTTTATTGTGCAAAAAAAAGTTGAAATCCCTTGCCAATATGTTATTTCAAACAAAATTTTGACTCTTTTAGATATATAAGAAACTTCCAACAAATTTATTTTTATCTATAGACTACTGACATATATGAAGTGGATCTGGTGGTACACTTCATGAGAACATCATGAATACAAAACATAATTCCATATTTCCATAATAAATAATATATATTTACTATTATTTTTTCATATTTACTTCACATCATATTAAATACAATATGTGTATATAAATACACGTGGGAAATGATAATTCATGCTCTTTCCAAATTTCATGACTTATATTTGACTTATCATTTACATTATAATCATATTTACATAATAACAAACCTATAACCTATTATTAAATAATAAGAAATGTAATATACTAGGTATATTACAAGTCTTCCACCCATAAAAATGCTTTATCCTCAAAGCTTAGTTATAACAGACTTATCTCTTTCTCTGTCTTGTAATGTTGTCTTTTGATTCTTCATTCTTGAGTTAGTGATCATTGACGACCTGAGATGATAGAATCCTTTAAGCGCTAAGTAAAACTGCCGAATTGTAAAGGAGTCTACCCACCCTAATTCGAGCTTTTGTGAAACTATGCGTTTATAGGGTTCTTGGAAAAAATATGATGTGTTTTGACTCCCTTGATAGATTCTACTTTGATCACCACTTGTAATGGAATTAATATTCTTTAGAATATCAAAAATTTGTTTTTTTTGATACATTGATTGGTTGAAGTATCGACTTTTTTCATTAGGATGTCGATAAGGGATCCTTGCAGCTTGATCTTTACTTCTTATACTTGTAGATTTTTCTTGATTAACTTTTTGAATTGAATCTTCTTCCTACCCCTGGCTTGTTTGTACTTCGACATTTGAATATCTCTTTACATTAGTTGGATTTGCATCCTTTTTAGTTGTAATTTTGACTGGCTCTGTATTAATTCCTTTATCCATAATTGTGTTGTTTACATCTGAAGACTTCTCTAGTTCCATAGTTTCAATCATTGTCTCTTAATCAACCAACGATTCATTTTTGATAGGTTGATCTAACTTGTTCTGTAGCGACTTATTATCACTCTTTAAATTATTAGATTGTGTGAGTAAACTTCAATTATGAATCCTTATGCATAAAATTTCTTCCTCATTATCTGATTTTTTGACTTCACTTATAATATCTTAATTCTCTGGCTTTTCATCTTTCACCTTTTTAATTTGTTCAATCAATTTCTGATTAGGGTTCCTTAGGCAGGAACTCTCTTCCACTTGTTTGGTTAATTTCTCTTGAGACCTTGATTTTCATGTTCTGAATTTTGATTCTCTTGTTTCTTGTCTTTTGACTTCCTAATTTGTACTAGTAAATTTTGATTATGATTTTTTAATCTTGATATTTCTTCATCTCGTTCTAGTAATTCTTTATCCATTTTTTGTTTTTTGTTTTTTGTTTTTTGTTTTTTAGATCTTCAATTTGTGTGATGAGTTATTGATTTCTCTCTTTTAAGTAAAGATTATTTTTCTTTGTTAACCCATTAAAACATTTCTCCATCTCAATTTTCAGTTGTAATTTGCTATTGATGTCTTTATAATTTCCTAGTTCGTCTTTTAATATCAGTGATTTCCTTTGTGAGTTATCTTGATATTCTTCCATAATAAATGATTTCCCACAAATTGGACAAAAGTGATTGTGATTTTTAAAAATTGTCATATACTCAAACTTCATTTCACAAAAAGGGAATTTAGTCCAAAATTTAGATTTATATATTGAATTCATTGTTCACGGGTTTTTTTTTTCGATTATTCAACATATGTCTCCTTCATAAATATATATTTATTTGCGTTATCACTTTACTAAAATATCTTTTGACATTGGTTGAATTAATATTACTCCAAAAGACATGTATATACAAAGTTGTAAAAAGTTACCAATGTAAATTTGTTTTTATATGGTAGGGAAATACCATGGGCCAATGGTTTACCAAAACCATGGGCTTGTAAACCACCAACAATAGAATCAAAATTTACTCTTCCTTCTTCTTTCGAAAATTTTCTTTTAGATCCCCCCCCYTTTTTTGTTCTTCCTTTTTCTTTCTTTTCTTTTTTTGTTCTCCCTTATTTTCCTTTATTATTTTTTTCTTCTTCTTATTGATATATGGTACCAACTTCTTCTAATTTTTTGKCACCAAAAGGATTATTTCTTCAATGGTAATTTTTTATGATATTTTTTTAACGTAAAATTTCCCTAGCATGGTCAAAGACCTGGATTTCTCAAAGAAACTCTGAAAATATGGGGTTGGCCAAAATTCAAATCKAGACTCGTTCTGATACCAAATGAAGTGGATTCAGTGGTCAACTTCATGAGAACATCATGAATACAAAACATAATTCCATATTTCCATAATAAATAATATTTACTTGCTATTCATTTTACATATTTACTTCACATCATATGAAATACAATACGTGTATATAAATATACATGGGGAATGATAAGTCATTCTCTTTCCAAAGGTCATGACTTATCATTGAATTATCATTTACATTATAATTCCTATTTACATAATAACTTTTTTTTTGTAAGTGAGCGTAGATTATTGTATTACTAAAAGAGATTATGGTACAAAAAGAGGGGGGACTCCCTAATATGCCAAAACGGAAACCAGACCAGGGGTTCTGGAGTTGTGTTTTCTAAGAAAGAAGAGGGGTATGGCTGGGCCACCACCTTGGGAAACTGGCCCAGCCCTACCATTTCAATTTTGAAGGGCTAAACAAAAACATATATGTAAAAATACACAACATATAAAAGGATGTTGACCCTACGCTAAGCAATAGGACTTGACCAGTTGCTAACCCTGGGCTAGTCCAGAATGATGAGATGTGTTTTTCCTTCATCCTTCCTATCTGTGTTCTCATCCCGCTGGACCACCGTACGAGCCTTTCTAATACAGGCTGGGGATCCATTCTGGTCTGTTGGCGTGATTTCCATGTGATGGGCGTAGCACAAGTATAGGTGGAATTGGGATGCCATTCACTCCATATTCTCCTTCTGGTCCCTCTAGTCCTTAGCTAGCCATTTTGTACTAGATTCCAGGTTGTTGATGCGACTCAGGATCTCTATAAGAAGTTTTTTGTGGTCCCTATTATCCTTTTAGCTTCCATCTGTCCTTTCAGATCTCATCTTTCCTATTAACATATTTGTTCGCCATGCCTCCTCCATCATTTTGTGGTAGAGGGTTACTCTGGGCTATGTGGCTCCTGGGTCCCTTATCCAGTCTACTTCCTGAATCAGTTCCTTCCAAGATTTACCCTTGCGTTTAGTGTTGATTTCTTTCTCCCACCTGGTGATGATCATTTTTCCCTTTGGTTCGACCAGCATATGAAAGGTTCCCTTGGCTTCTCTGACCACTTTTTCCATCCTTGTAATCCTTCGGGGGCTTGTCAGAGGTTCTTTCCCCTAGGGGATTCTCTTACTATGGGTTTTCTTCATACGAACCATCTCTGCTGGTTTTTGGTAGTTTTTTCCTTGGAGTCTCCTCGTGTTCCTATCTACACCTCCCCAGTTTATGTGGTAGTTCCTACAGTTTCTCTTTTCATGTCTGTATCTGTTCCTGGTGCTTCTTCTCTTCTGGGGTTTCCCTAGCTGCGGGCTCATCCTAGAAATCATGGTCTTCCCATAGCGGTGTACATTCTGATCCTTATTCCTTGTCTCGGTATGTGTTCTCATGATGGCCCGGTCGTAACCTCTGCACCATCCCTTGCCCCTGCACATTGTATAAAAAGATATGCTACTCCCCGTACCTATACTTGGGTGAGGTGTATCCATACTTGTCCATGGAAACACCGTTTTCCCTTCGTCATTGGTGACCTGTTGATTACCTTCTTTTCCTTCCCATGAACTACCCCTGTACTTCCTCCTATTGTCAGGACCTTGGTGTCATACCCCCGTCTGTTGTGTGGTATGATTCTGCATTGTAACTTGTGATCAAGTGATGGGCAATCAGATTCTGCCTGGATCCTTCATGCCTGCCAGTTAGCCTTGTGTCTCCTTCCTCGGTGTGGTCGTATGTACTTAGGCTATCGTCATGGTATTTTGTCGCAAGTTGGATGCATTATGTTTTGAACTGACTATTCAGGATTTTACTCCAAGTAATGTCTAGTTCTGGTCCTTCCTTGCTAACCCCCTCATTATCGATTTTTTCTACCAGTCCATTCGATGACCTGCATACCCAGTGCAACTCCACTGTATTCATCGTCCGCATTTGCTCCTGGATTTTTTGCAGGGACTGTGATAAGCGCCAGTGCCTCTAAATTTTGCTCACTCTAGTGACATTTTGGATTCTCTTCATTGTTTTGATAACCAGCGTGGATTCACCTTCCACGATGGTGTTTGTCATCCTTTCGTGGCTTAGGATCTCGAGATCGGTCTCCAGGGCTCCGAATTCCGCGACATTGTTGGTTGAGTTTCCCATACTCCCAGTGTACAACCAAATTATGTTTTTGTCACTATCATTGATTACTACTCCCATTCCTATCATTCCTGGTTTTCCTTTTGACGCCCCATCGAAATTCAACTTGAGGGACCCTATTGGAGGGGGATTCCTGTTACGCTCACCTATTTGGAGTTGTGGTGGCTTCCTTACTTGAGTTTATTTGTGCCCATCTTTCGAGTGAAAAACATCTAGGATTCGGGAGTCCTGGCTTGTGAGTTGTGCTCTTCCCGTCTGGCAGTTGCGACTCTGCACCGTTTCTCTTATCAGGGAGATTATTGTTTCCTTGAGTTTCCCTTCTGGCCAGCTTTCGTTCCTAAAGATGTGTCGATTCATTTATTTCCATATTACACATACGATCATCCCCAGAACGAGATTCCAACAGAGGTTCACCTCTTCATTTTTACTGTAATTCTCATTCCAATTATTGATGGTTAAACAAATGCTACCTCAGATCCTATTGGACTGTCGAAATATACCTACCACCTAGTCCCATATCTCTGTTGTGTAGTTGCATTCGTCGAGGATATGATTTGTTGTTTATTCCTTAGATTGATAGAGGTGGCATCGTGATGGGCCAATAAATCCCCTTTTTCTTATGTTTTCCCAAGTTAGGATTCTTTTGTGAAGTACTAACCATTTGAAAATTTTAATTTTTGGCCATTGGGGGTTGTTCCAAAGCTTATCCCATTGTTGCGTTGGATCTTCTTGTTCCTGGTCCATGATGTAATTTCAGACTTATTTCAAGTTGAATTCCCCGCCATATTTTTGTCCCCATATCAGTTGGTCCTCTTCTTCCAAGACTGGAATTTTCCTTTTCCCTAGTTCCTCCTCCACCTCTTTCACGCTTGTTGTTGTTCGTTCTCTATTTTTCGAATTGAGATTGTCCTAGATTCTCCATATGTTGCGATCTATTTCTTGTTTCTAGTAATGGTAGACTCTGGTTTTGCCTTGCATGGTCATGTCCTGTTGGAGTTCCTCCCTATCCAGATTTTCCATTCTGGGTTCCCGTTGCCAAGCATCCTCCCAGAATCCGACTATTTTTCCATTCCTCACTTCCCAAAAGCTATGTGTTTGGATCCAGGTTTTGTTGTGCCAAGCTAGATTCTAGATGGTTGATCCCTCCCTGGTGCCCCTAAAGAGGATTCGGTCCTAGTTGTTTATGTCTTGGCCATACTTGGTCTTCCAGAGGTCTAACCACAATGTAGAAGTTTCTTTGACCCATCGCCACCAGAGTTTCTCCCCGTATGCATCGTTGGTTACTTGTGGGTCTTGTAGCCCCAAGCCACCTTTGCTTTTTGGTTTTCAGACCTTCTCCCATGCCACCAGGGCCCATTTTTTCTTTGTTTCTGCTCCACACTATAGGAATTCCCTTTGGATGGTTCTTAGTTTTTGTAGTATTCCTTTGGGGGATGGAAATATGGACATCATATAGGTTGGAATTGCTTGCAAAACCAACCTGGTCAATATGAGTCTCCCCGCTAGATTGAGGGATCTGTATGTCCAGTTTTTCACCCTCTCTTGTAACTTGTTGATCACTCGATCCCATGTTGACATTGTGTATTCTTTGTCTGTCAGGGGAATGCCCAAGTACTTGGTTGGGAGTGTTTTTCGTTCAAACCCCAAAATATTGGCCAGGTTTCTTTGGATGGCTGGGTTGGTGTTGAAGAAGTAGATCATAGATTTGGAGTGGTTGATCTCAGCCTCTGAGGCCTCCCCAAAATCTTCTAATATTCCTTTATAATCTTTTTCTTCCTTGACTCTGCATGTACCATGGAGTAAGGTTTCGTCCACAAACTTTTGGTGTGTGGAAGTAGGGCATTTTTCGAAGGGTTTGATGCATGTTATCTCTGCTGCTATTGTTGCGCTTTTTATGCTTCGACTAAGACCTTCCATCATTAGAATGAAAATGAATGGGGAAAGTGAGAATCCTTGTCAGATTCCTCTCGTAGGCCAGAAATTTTTAGTTGGGGCTCCATTTATTAGGAGCGATTAACTTGTCGTGGACACTAGGCTGACAATCCAACTGATCCAGTGCTGGGTGAAACCAAAGGCTTCCAGAGTCTTGACCATGTAGTGCCAACTAATTTTGTCATAAGATTTTACTAGGTCCAATTGTATTATCATTCCCCCTCTCCTCTGAATTTTCAGGGTGTGGATTAGTTTGTGGGCGTGGATGATGTTGTCCATGATTTATCTTCCTTCCATGAAACCCGCCTGTTCTTGTGAAATCAGTGTGGGTAGGAGAGGTTTCAATATATTGGCTATGACTTTGGATATTATCTTGTAAAGTACATTGCATAGAGCTATGGGACTGTATCAGTCAGGGGTCTTGGCTTATTTACATAATAAGAAATCTATAACATATTATTAAATAATAAGAAATGTAATATACTAGGTTTATTATAATATATCCATTGAATACATTAATTTTTTTACTAGAGAGAATATTTGGGAGACGTTTTAGAAGCCAATTTGAAGAGTTAAGAAAGAGTTATAATTGTCATTCTCATCTATTCCATAAAGTACACAAACCAAGTGAAGTTTTTCTTGAGTTGACTACTACTCCCTCGCTTAAATTCCATTGTTTCCTTCCTATTCTAAATGCTTCATGGTCCTCCATTTTTGTCTCCTAGAGAATGAGGACTGTAGGTTTTTTTGTTCTTATTAAGTCCCTTATTGCTATTTATTTGTTTCTACTACCTAATCCTCTACAGCTCTAAGAGACCTTAATCATTATTTAGATGAGGGTTTAGTTTCACCTCCTCTTTAAGGCCCATTGTTCCCTATATTTCTTAATGATTTTGTCCCAAATATAAGAGATATTCAATTTTTCATGTACCAATTTTGACCCCCTAATTTATTGTAATTAATTATGTTTAGTTTTATTATGATTTGGCATGAATATTTCTTTATCGTGCCAAGTTGAATTGGGTAAGTATAAAACAATGCATCTGTATCTTATTTTAATTAATGAAAAATATGCCAAGTAGTTGATTGAGGCATGATTTCCTATAGGGACATAATACCATGAGTAGGGAGTAGTGAAGGGGCTTTGGGGTTTACCTTATAAATAATTCCAAGTCACCCTTGCCAAGACTAGTTTTTCTAAATTTCAATTTGAAAATATGTCACTCATTTTTTCCGTAGCCCAAATCATTTAATGAGAAAAACCTAATTAGTTGAAATGGATCCTTCCCATAATTATGAAAGTATGGGATGGTTCCTGAGAAGTCCTCCTAGTAGAATATGCATGGAATGGGGTGAGTATCTCCAAGGGAAAACGTCGGTGACCACAACTGCATGAAAAGAGATAAAATTGTGTTTTCATGGGGAAGAGACACACACAAATGGGTAGCATACTTTTCCATGTAGAGAAGAGAGAAGAGAGAGAATCAGATGGGAGTTGAGTGTTTAGCAGAGTAAAACCAATCAAATTTCCCTTGATTCAATCCATAATATTCACGTGGGAGGTGCTCTTGATTGTTGGGAAGTTGTTAGGGACCTAATCTCCCTAACTCCTCATGTAGGTAGAATAATATATTTCCATGTAAGAAAGGTCAACATTAGTTAATAAGGCCTATTTAATAAATTGGAATAAGTCAATCTAAGAATAACTAATAGAAGTTTTCTCTTATAGAAGGATCTTCCTCTAGAATGATCTTTAGAAGATAGAATTAGTATAAATAAGAGTAGGAGTCATGAGAATTTTTGTCTTGAGAATTATTGTAATAGAGCATTGCTCTACTGGAGGTTACCCCCTCGAAGAGGCAAGTGAACATTGTTTCATACCAATAAAGGTATTATTTTGTTTTTGTGGTTTCATTTATGTTGTTTCACTATTATTCTCTGCAATATTTATATTTTCGTCTATTATACTAGATCTGGTACCTTACAAGTGGTATCAGAGCACTTTCCTTGGAAAACAATTGTGGGTTATTTTTTTCAAGGCAGAGACATATTCTGACATCTTAAATCTACATAGATATGTCATTTAGTGCATAAATCCTCAGTCGAGGAAGAATACATGCAGGAACTACAAGTGGTACTCAAGTGCACATTGTTGGCCACCCTTGTAACCCTTTTTGGTACCCCTTCCAGTGGTAGCGCATCAGACAACACCTGTATACAGATTGGCCTAGATATCCCGAAGCCCTTTGTAGATAAACCAATCAGCTGCCTAACTAGTATAGTTCCATCGAGAATAGTACTCAGGAAGATACTATCTAGTACCTGGGTAGTTGGGTAGTATGACTAAGGGCACGGTCTAGCCTCCTTAGTTGGTTCCCTAAGATATTGGGTCGAGTACGATTGTTGGACCCTGCATATATATCAGAGAGATATAGCATAGGTAAAACCCTTGTTTGCAAATTCCTTGAATACAGAACAGACAAGGTCTATTACCGTGCAACTTTACCTCCTACATTTTGATTGCGAAATTACTACACATTTTTTCTTGTTAACAATTTGGGCCTTTCAACACTGCAGTATTCTTTAGATCGGAGTATAACTCCATAGGAGTAAAAAAATAAAATTGGGGCCTGCCTGCACCCTATTGAGACCTATCCCATTAGAATCTTCTTTTCATCCTAATCGGAACGATACCTATCATTTTTTAGCAATTTTTTTCCTCTAGTCTCRACCCCCTTTCTRAAACCCCTACTTGGGACCTATTCCATTGGACTCCTATTTTCATCTTGATCACAGCGAAACCTATCATTTCTTAGCCTTKTTTTTCACTGTACCCACCTACCCTTTTCACACACCTTTATTTCCCACCTCTTCCTATGTTTTCTCCTCATCATGGCCAACASTCGCAACCAAGACCTTCAAAACTATATAGCTACCCACATTGACTCCAAAATGGACTACTTGAAAGAGGAATTGARTCTTAGMTTGACTCATTTTCTACTAAGGTCCTRGAAAAATTGCCCATTTATGGACTCCATTCCTCATCTGACCAACCTTCTRACCTCGAAGGTACAACTTCCTCCAATTCCTAGTAGTTTCAGTCCAACCCTTTTCATCATGATCTGCATATTCCATGAGTGGAGGTGAAATTTTTTTATGGATCGAATCCCACTGGTTGGGTCACTCAAGTGGAACACTACTTCTCTTTGCATGGAATCACTGATGACTTGGACAAACTTCATTACGGTGTCCTCTATTTGGACCCTGAATGTTGGCAGTGGTGGAAATGGTGTCAAAAATTATGCCAAGGATATGTGGATTGGACCCAGTTTTTGGCTGAACTTTATGACTTCTTTGAAACTCATACAATGGAAGAGTTGATGATTGATTTAAAACTAGCATTGATACCCTAGGTCATCTGACCAAATTGAAATAGGTGGGTGCAATGGAAGAGTTTATAGCTTCATTTAAGAAATTAGATTTCAGAACAGAGGGAATGTCTAACAATTTTTTCTGAGAATTCTTTATCAGTTGCCTAAAGGATGGCATCCAAGCCCAAGTCCTCATGACTCACCCATAGACTTGGTTGGAAGCAACTCAATGTGCCAAGGAAGCCTAACTGGTTATTTTTTCCCAACACTGCAAACCTTATTTCCCTCCACACCCTCACCCTCCCACTCTTTCCATTCATCCCACTCCTCTCAAGATCCAAAAATTAACCCGAGAAGAAATGGTTGAACTCCAACTCAAAGGTATTTGCTATAATTCTGATGAAAAATATGTTTGGGGGCACAAGTCTAAGGAAAAAAAGTTGTTCATGGCCATTTCTAAGGATGTTGTTGAATATGAGAACGAGGATTCTCATGTAGCTAATCTACCTGAGACAGCTCCTATCACTTTGCCATATTATCCACCAGAATTTGAACCAATCATTTCCTTGAATGCACTCACTAGATTCTCTTCTCCAAAAAACCTCAATCTAATTGGCTACATTAAAAACTGGAAGGTCCTCATCCTAATTGATAGTGGTAGCACTCATAATTTCATTCATCGATGCATTGCTCAAGAAACCCATTGCTATATCCATGCATTCAACAATTTTCAAATCATGACTGCCAATGGAGGTTCCATGAAATGTGGAGGGAATTGTGAAAATGTGCATCTCCAAATTAGCCAGTACAACCTGAAGTCTCATATGTTCTCTATCGACATGGGTGGTTATGACATTGTGTTAGGTGTTGAATGGTTATGCACCTGCAATCCCTTCCTCATGGATTATAAGGAATTGACCATGCAGTTTCAACAAGACGGACAAAATTATAAGTTCCAATGCATCATAGCAGGCTCCCCTGAGATCATAAATTCCCATCGAATGGAAAATCTCCTCAAAAAAGGCAATTCCAACATTATTTCCCAACTCAATTCCATTCAAGAAGTTGAGACACCATCAATGTACCCTGACCTACAATCTACACTTTCCAAACACCACACTTTTTTCCACTCCCCATGGTCTTCCCCCTTCTCGTGGTGTTCATGATCATTCCATTCCTCTAATTATGGGAAGTCTTCCTCCCAATGTCCTCCCATATTGTCATCCATTTTCCTAGAAAAATGAAATTGAGAAAATTGTTCAAGAGCTGCTTAATGAGAGTGTCATCTGCCATAGTACCAACCCCTATTCTTCTCATGTGGTCATGGTCCTTAAGAAATCAAGTGTGTGGCACATGTGTCATGAATTTCATTCTCTCAACAAACTCACCATCAAATACAAGTTTTCCATTCTTGTCATTGATGATCTATTGGATGAATTGAGTGGTGCTCACTACTTTAGTAAACTTGATCTTCGTTTTGGTTACCGCCAAATACATATGAAAGAGGTTGACATTCCCAAGATGGCCTTTCATGCTCATGAGGGCCACTATGAGTTCTTGTTCATGCCCTTTGGTCTGTGTAATGCCCCATCCACTTTCCAAAGTCTCATGAATCATGTATTTCATCCTTTTCTCTCTCATTTTGTCTTATTTTTCTTTGATGATATTATCATCTATAGTAAAATAGTAAAACATTGTGTTGGTTGTGGAGCATGATTATCTTCCTGATTCAGAGGTTTGTTTCAGTCATTCTTGGA
>SNQJ01S0068142.1:63480-87938 GCA_010110895.2 Picea sitchensis | reverse complement strand
TCCCCCGCATGGAAGAGTGTACATACTTCTGGGGTGTAAATACTTCATGGGGTATCAACATGGCTGAAAGTAAAAGACCTTTAAATCAGGAAGATAATCAGGCTCCATAACCAACACTTCATTTCTTCAGGTTTCACTCTCAACGTAACCATAGGGCCATGCAACTATCTTCAAGGATGCTTATACATTTTCATTTTGGGGATTTCCTCATGCTGTGTCCAGGATCCTCGATACCCTATGTTGTGAAATTTCCCTATCCAAACCAACGAATTGATCTTCCCTTAGCATCGACGGCCAGGATTTCTTCCTTATCCAGCTCTTAGTTGTTTTTGGTCTGAACATGCACCTATCTTTTGCCTTTGGCCCTACTTTCCATATGATAGTGGGTTGTGACCTTGTTCTAAAACCAAAGGTACTCCATGGATTTTGGTATCGGCGATGGGAGGGAGTAAACTCCTCACCCTTGATAATCCCAATTTTCGAAATTGCGAAGGGGGCTACATCGTGTTGGTGCCTTCCTTACCCCTCGCTCATATAATCACCGGCTAGGATCAAGGGCCTATCCCCAAGGTATTTTGCATCTCACGTTTCGAGGTTTCAAAATGCAGTGGAGGAGAAACCCTTTGTCCTTTGAAGTCCCGGTAGTCGAAATAGAGACCATGCTTAATTGTGCACCACGTGCCCCCTGGTTGAATGGACTTGATCAATATTTATATGTGGGGCCCCTTCTATCCTAGACCCTCTGTCTCATGTCTTCTAAGATTTAATGGTCGAGATATATCTCACTGAACAACCCTGATCCTTTCGAGGTTTCACACACTGGGGATACATGATGTATCCTGTCTTCATTCTCCTGGTTGCTCAATCTGCAAAACCATGGATTTTCGCCACGCATCCCGAGGGTGGACGGTTCAGATCACATTGGTGATTTCACTTTAGATTTCTCGAAATCCCCCCTATCCTATTATTTAGGCCCCACCATTCCACTGAACCTTAGGCCATGACCACAGTCCAGGCTCTCGGGGCTATTGCATTTCTCGTTTTGGGGTTTTGAAACCCAAAGGAGAACCCTATCCTCCCAACTTGCGATCCTCGAAATGTCGGACAACCCTGATCATTTTGGTAATATGGGCGCTATCTCTTGTGCTAAACCTTGCACAACTCCGTTGACCGCAATTACCCATCGACCATCGATCTTCTCCATCGATTGATCCTCGTCGTTGAATACTGAAGCCACCCGCCTGCTTGCATTTTTAACCCGAAATGGATTTTCTGTGTGTTGCACACTGCGCTCATGGCTGTAACCTTGGACAAAATGCATTTGATGGGTTTTTTAAGCCCCATTTCTTTTCATTTTATGCCACAGTCTTGAATCTTGGAGAGAAAACACCCCCCCTTACAAGAATTGGTGTTAACAGGGTTTTTGTAATATTCTGAAAGAGGCTGAAAAACCTGAAATGTATAAATATAGATATGAAAGTATCATATAAAAGAGTTTGTTAGTAGTTGTGAGCGATTTTTTGTAATGTTCTGAAGTGGTACAAACTAACTTGTAAGCTATTGAGAAAAGGAGACCCAAGGAGGGGTGGATCTGAGGATTAGACTGCAGGTCGTGGAGCCTAGTGTGATCTAGTTCACCTCACATATATCTTACCTAGTTTTGTGGAGAATTGTAAGCGCGAGGCACTAGAAATGCAAAACTATTATAATACAAGAGCCAAGAGCCAAATATTTGTGGACGTAGCCCAGGAGGGGGTGAACTATGGTAACTCTCATGTAATGTGTTAAATGTATGCATGATTATTATTTCTTTTAGAAATTGATGGTTAAACTTGATTAATGAATTAATACTTGGTTATGAATCTACTTATAGTTAAATGTAATTAACTTGTGGGATATTCATACGCGAATCCAAGGAATAAGTACTCTCCCTTACGGCTCACAACATCTGACTCTATCCGAGGAACCCCTATCCCATGATTTTTCCTAGGCTGTAAACACCTGAGTCTTACAGCCACCTATTTAAATCTATCTTGGGTGAGACTACACAATGCTTTCTGGCGCTGTGTTGCCTTCTGGTTTACTAGGAGGGCTGATAGTTTTAGAGGCTTCGTTGGAACCTCGAGTGACATGAACCTTGGGTCAATAAATCAGACAACCCTCGAAGGGAAGAAGTAACCAACAACATTTTACACACAAAGCACTACAAATGACTTGCACTTAGCTCTGCAAGTCTTAATCATGTCTTCTTGCACATAGCCAGTACTAGCACTCAACCATCGGTCGCTACTTACATCGCCTAGTCTTCTATTTATACATTAAAAAATAGGCCTGATCATGGGTAAAACCATGGGATGACATTCCCATACCCATTACATATCCCAAAAACTCAAAAAGGCCCTAAAAAGGGGTTGAGATCCTGCGACCTCTGCTTCATCTTGCGCTCCTCCTTTGACAGCCTGTCGAAGTCCCAAAAATAGGTCAAACATAACCAAGGATCCTCAAAACTTGGTCAAGGGACAACAGTGACCATGGATTTTACCACAAGCCTAAATTTCAATCACTTCGGGACTTTGCACATCGGATATTCAGCTGCAAGTTGCCTCGATTCTCCCAACTTGCGAAATCCGAAGTGTAGCTTAGCGACGTGTTAGCTCTTCCCTTATTTTTCGCTGATGTGACCTTGGCTATGACTAGGGGCCAAGCAAAAGGGTTCTTCGCATTTCACAAACTCTTTAAGTTCACCGTGCTTGATCAATGGTCCATGATCCTCAATGATCCGATGGTCCTAATCTCACCTTCGTGAATCGAGATTTCACGAGTTTCATGTTTCGAGTTTTGTCCGATAGATGGCTCGTGACATTACTCGATAAAGATTTGAAATCACCTTCTTCGCATTTCAATATTTCATGTTTCGTGACTTTGCGCTTCACAATGTCGAAGGTTGGCTCACCTCCCTTCTTCTGATTTCCAAACTCGCACTTGCGTCAGATCAACGACCCACAATCCTTCCTCTATCAACGACTATGATCACCTTCTTCATTTCTAGATTTTGTGTTTCGTGACTTCATGCTTCATGATGTTGAAGGTTGCCTCACCTCCCTTATTCTGATTCTCGAATTAGCGAGGTGATAATCTCTCACCACGTGTCCTCTCTTGATAGACGACATAGATTTTCATTGTTCGGGTCTTTGCCTTTCTCAAACTCATAAGTTAACATCTCCTTTCTTCAATCATCCGAGCTCTGAACCCCGATTATTCTTTCTTCAGATCGATGGTCCAGATCTCTCCGAGATCAATGGCCCACATCACTCCTCCTCCTGATCTTTGGAGTGTCGATTACTTTTGTGCTTATCCTCCTTATGACTACACTGGATCTAACGGACCATGGCGCTTCTTGATCCACGATCAACAACCCACGTCGCTACTCCTCCTGATATTTATTCCTTCTACAAACTCTTGGATTCTAAGGAATCTTGCTCACTCTGTGCTCTTGTTCCTAAGATATGTGCCCTCTGCTCGTCCTCCTAAGCTTATAGACAACAATTCCCAATGCTTTGATTGCTTCTTTTAGATCTTTTCTGTTTGTTCTTACCATCAATGACAAGCGCATCATTGTTGTTCCTGAAAAACATGCCAACAAGGAAATACAAGGAAATCCAAGCCAACCCAAGCCAATCCAAGACAAGGAAAGGAAATAAAGACATGGAAAGAAAGACAAGGCAAGGCATGGAAATCCAATACATGGAAAGACAAGGAAAGGAAATACAAGGCAAGGCAAGGTAAGGTAAGGTAAGGAATATAAAGCAAAGGAAAGGCAAGGAAAGACAAGGCTAGGAGAGCGAGGAAAGGAAAGGTAAGGCAAGGTAAGGCTAGGAAATAAATGAAAGGAAAGGAAACACATGGAAAGACAAGTAAAACCAAGGAAAGGAAAGGAAAGGCAAGCCAATCTAAGGCAAGACAAGGTATAGAAAGGAAAGGAAAGGCTAGAAAAGAAAAGGAAAGTCAAGGCTAGACATGGCAAGGCAAGTCAAAGCAAGGCAAGGCAAGGAAACACATGGAAAGGCAAGGTGAGGCAAGGAGAATAAAGTGAGGCAAGGAAAGGAAAGGAAAGGAAATGTAATCCAAGCCAATCCAAGCTAATACAAGGTGAGGAAAGGAAAGGAAAGGCTATATATAGTTCCCTAAAAACAAAAATGAACCACAAAATATAAGAATACCATAACAACCATAAAATGAAGCCAAAATTTCAATCATTCATAGATCTGAAATATTTTTTCAATTATTCCTTTTACACATTTGTTCAATGGAAAGTCAAATCAAGGCAAGAAAATTCAAGCAAGGAAAGGCAAGACAAGGCATGGAAAGACAAGGCAAGGTAAGGAAAGACAAGGCAAGGCAACAAAAGGAAAGGAAAGGAAAGGAAAGGACAAGTAAAGGAAAGGCAAGGCATGGCATGGCAAGACAAGGAAAGTCAAGTAAGGACATGGGAAGGCAAGGAAAGGAAAGGAAACACATGGAAAGACAAGGAAAGTAAAGGCAAGCCAAGGCTAGGCATGGAAAGAAAAGGAAAGTAAGGAAATAAAATGCAAGGCATGGAAAGACAAGGAAAGGAAAGACAAGGCAAGGTAAGACAAGGCAAGGAAAGTAGAGGCTAGGAAAGACTAGGAAAGAAAGAAAATAAAATGAAAGGCAAGGCAAGCCTAGGCAAGCAAGGAAAGGCACACTTGTGGAGAGATGATCCATTTTTTGTTTTGGGGAGTTGATTACATACTTTCTTGTGGATGCTCCATCCACTTGGCATCTTTCACATTCATCCATGGAGTTGGATACCTTGGAATTCACACATGTGGAGTGGTTTCATACATGTACATTCTTGGAGGGCACATTCCATGTGAACACTTGGCATTTCAATTGTATTTATGCCTATTTTTGGTGGTGCATCCCCTTCATGAGCATTATTTGGAAAGGCAAGGCAAGGCATGTCAAGAAAAGGCAAGGAAAAGAAAGACATGAGAAGGCAAGGAAAGGTAAGGAAAGGAAATGCAAGAAAAGGTGATGCAGGAGCATCATCATCAAAGTGAAAGTGGAGGACAACTCAATGCCCTAGCACATATTTTGAAGTAACTTCAAAATTTAAGATCGCATGTCACGAAATATCTTGAAAAGATTGTAATTAAAGAAGATCTTAAATGTTATGAGGATGAACCATCGCGTGAGATAGATGGAGATTGTAATTCCTTTAATGTAGTAGATATCAGTATAGATCTGAAGAATTCACTCTTATATGTTTGTACCTATCATTTATTGTAATAATCCTTAGTAGTTGAAATCTTTTAATTTGATAAGATATCACTAAGGTAGTTGGAGGAGAAAGCTCTACGATCTCTTTTTGTATAAATAAATGTATTGTTGCCCAAAAGAGGATATTGAAATTTGTTGAAGATTGTTGTAGTTGAAGACTATTGAAGCTTATCAAGTTGTATGAGCCCATTTACATACCATTTGAATGAATATAACAGAGAAACGTCGATCTAAAATGTCTGGTGTTGTTGTTACTATGTCTATCTAAATGAATGGTAGGATTTATGTTTAATTGAAATTATTCGTTATTATTTGTTCTTATGTTATGAATGCATTTACATGGTTGAATGTATGAATCTGTGAGGATTAGATAAGTTTCAATTGTTTCTCTTATTTGATCCCATGAAAGGAGTGCATAGTATCTATAAGGTGTGCATTGACATAGTCCAATTAGACTCAAAAGCTCATGAGAGTCAACGTGGAGTTCTATTTGAAAAGAGTGCAAAGGGCCACGCAAGGTGTGCATAGGAAGAATCACACTCACCATCATATTGTTTAGGAGGAACAAATGAGTTGTGTAAGAGTTGTTGCAAGGAGTGCACAGTCACCCACAAGGGATTTAAGTCACGAAATAATCTTGTTGCAAGGTGGGTATAGGGTTGACTTTTGGCTAAGTGTCAAAGAAGTCATATTGAAAAGGTTTCAAGGAGAAGCAAGCTTAGAAGAGGTAGCAGGTGGAAATTCTTTAGTAGGGAGGATCCCACTGAAAATTTCGCAACCAATGAGCAAAGATACACTCAAAGGAATCGATATCTTTCCATATCATGGGATATAGGAAAGTTGCACGGAGGATAGTCTTAAAACCCTTAGACACTTTGTGTATTCATAGATTTGGAAGTGTTTAAGGAGTAGGATTGTTGAAGTCCCAAAGAGGTGAAGTGAATTCCTAGCCGTTGATATCAAGGAGGATATGTGGCATTCAATTTACCACTTCGGTGATAGGATAGTTCGGGGAAAATTGGAGAGTAGAGTCCTAAAGACCAAAGATATTTGAGCCATTGGACCCAGAAGGACACGTGGGAGAGACCTGCGTGTTTCATAAGAGGAGTGCTTTGAAGAAAGGTCCGTGAGGAGTGTACAAAACTCCCGAAGCTGAAGTTGTGAAGGGGACAAGTCAGGGGTTATATCCTATGGACATAAATAAGAGGGGCCTAGAAGAGGAGCTATCCCTCGTCATTTAGAGTTACCAGAAGTGCCATAGAAAGGGAATGTGATTGAAACAAGCCTATGTGGGTAACCAAAGGGGGCCTGTGTGAATTTATTTTTGGGGCTAACAGAGTCCCGAAGAGCTAATTCAGCTCAGTGTTTTGAATATACTTGATCGGGAGGTCACATAACCACGAGGAGAGAAGGGGGGGATGTATCAAGTGGTATCAGATCCAAAGATTTTAATTTATGTGGGACATAGGAGATAATATGATAACATCAAGTGGTATCATAAATAATTTTTCATATAAGCTCTGTGTGGAGAAAGTTTATCACCATCCGCCTAAAAGACGTGCAGAGCCACCTGTAGAAAATTGAGTTGTGGAAAGGGAAATGAGAGAACATCATGCAATCTTATATGCCATGGAGACAACACAAAGAATATCACTTGATGTTGGAGACATCAATGATGCAGAGAGTGAAGAAAGAGAAGTTGAAGAATTTGTAGTAGAGGATGTTGCAGAAGAACACTTGTTGAAAGTTGTTGTCAAATTGGGAACTAAAGCAAAGATATAAATCCCAATGTACAAAGGAAAATTAGATGTTTAAAAAATTATGGATTGGATAATATCAATGGACAAGTACTTCGATTATGAAGACGTGGATGAGGAGAAAAAAGTGAAACATGTTGTCACCTAATTGAAGGGACACACATCACTGTGGTGGGATGAACTATAGGATGACAAAAGAAGAAAAGGAAAGAAAAATATCAAGAACTGTGATAGAATGGTAGCCAAGCTATAGGATAAATTCATACCCAAGGACTATAAGATAAATATGTTTAGGAAATTTCAGAACCTGAGATAGAAAGGATTGACAGTAAAGTAATACACTGAGGAATTTTATAAGATGAACATTAGGGCCGGACAGAGAGAAAAAGATAATGAAAATTTTTCCAGGTATATTAATGGCCTGAGATATGAAATCCATGATGAAATCAACATGATAATAGTGAGGAAAATGGAGGATGCTTATAATCTTTCATTGAAGGCAGAAGAGAAGTTGGCTAGGAATCAGAACCAGTGAAGCAGAGGAAGAACTCTAAACAGAGGTAAGGAAATTGTCCATGAAAAGGAACAAAATCCCAAGCTTGAGACTCGAAAACCACACAGTCACTTAGAAAGAGGAGGAAGTTCCCGAGGGAGACAGTATGGTGGAAGGAATGTTTTTCCTCGAGGAAGATGAAGAGGCAGAGGAGGAGAGGTGAAGTGTTATGCCTATGGAAAAACATGACACATGTCTTGGGAATTCATCGAGATAAAGAAGGAAGGAGGAGGTGAAGCTCACATTTTGGAAGAATAGTAGAGGAATGGTGAGGTAGAAGGCGCAAAATATGGGAGATCCTTGATGATGAAGAAGGTTCTCTTGAAGCCAAAGCTAGAGGTGGAAAAACCAGTACAGAGGAACAGTTTGTTTGGGACTTCTTGAAAGACTAAATACAGAGTATGAAAGGTGATAATTGGAAATGGTAGCACTGTGTTGACGGGCATTTATGACACACCGTCAATGGGAAGGGAAGATCCATACCGGGGTTTTCTATTTAACCCAAGCCGTTTGGTATAATCTACCCTGACGGGTTTTAAGGCTCAGTTAGCCAACTAAGATCCTAAAACAACTAAAATATGTGAACTAACTAAAGATACAACTCTAACAATAAAAACTTTAATTACAAATGCTTGATTAAAAGTGGTATTATATACAGAAGGTATATACAATTTACAAGGTTTAGTCAAATCCTTGTGAAAATAATTGTTTTAAAATAATGGAGCTAAACAAGATTAAAAATAAACAAAAAATACTCTAGTACTCTAACTACCAAACTAATAAACAATGGATGAATAAGATTGTAAATCATTTAACGAAAATAGACAAATAATTTAACGTTTAAATGATGCAATCACTATTCATTCAAAAATCAACAAATTAAATAAATAATAATCTAACTAACCTCTCGTTGAACAGCAGTACTAAGCTAGATTCATCTCTTTGTATTTGTATAAGATCTTCTTAACCTATGAAAATTGTAAACCTATGAAAAAATCAAGCATAATACTTCCAAAAAAAACTCAAAGAAGTCTTTTATATTCTAGAACAAGTCTTAGATGACAGAAAGACAAATGATTTTATATCATGTGACTTTAGAATGTCCAATAACTGAAAATGAAAGAAATTCCAGTTCTCGGTAATGGTATTACCAGCTACCTAGCATCAGATGTCAACTCAAAATACTTGAATAGATGACCAGTCACATATATCAGCTGAACCAAAAGATAATGAACCGCATAAAGAAAACATGATATAAAATAATATATGCAGAAAAGACTAAATCTATTTCGATACAGACAAAATTTCACATCTAAAAATTACATGAGAAAACAATGAAAACATTGCACAATCTACATAGGATGAAATACTTTCAAAAAAATATACTTTCAAAAAAAATAAGTCCATCATATGGTCCAGGAAGAATTGCCTCTATCACTGGGCAAGAAGCGCTATTTAAACAAGTTTATGATCTATTCCTCATATCATGCAAGATAGAGGCGGATCTTTTAAAATAAGATTTTACTAAAATAAAATAACAAAAATATAATTCTGTTGAAGTCTTTCAATCCAAAAAAGTTACATTATTAAACATTGTTTTTCAAAAAAAGAAAATCACTAGTCCACTAAACGTTCAACCCATGAATCATTCTACTAATCCTAGCACATCAATCTGATGTTCAACTGCGACAAGGAAAACGAAATCTAAATTAGGCAATAATCAAAATAAATAATACAAAAAACAAGCTACATAATCTTTGATTCTATAGATGATCTAAAATAAAAACAAAATCGAAATGAATTTACTTTTTATCCAAACAGAATCAAATCATGAAATACAAAAGAGTTATTTACCAATTCATAAATTCGAAAGAGAAGCATCAAATAAATCAGAGTTTATAATAGTATTGAAATTGGTGGAATTCTTAATAACCACATTTCTCGATCTTTTAATGTGCTTGTTAGCTCTGTGAGAAGTCGGTCGAATGCAAGCCCTGAGCTCATCGTTTTCTCTTTCAAGGACTGAGTTCTAAGTGACCACTTGATTCAACTGCACATGTAGGTAAGGAATATCTCGGTAATACCTTTTGATCCAGTCAAAACAATTCTCACAATACATTGGTTCATGATTTGGTAAAGGCCGAGTTTGATCTATAGTGGGTGACTTATCCTGTTCCATGATCTTTTTGAGATCATGTTGAATGCCTGAAAAACCTTGTTGTTTATTTAATAAAGGAATCAGATTCGATATGAAATCGAATTGGGGTGCATCGGTGTTGGCATCATTGACAGAAATCCGGTCATCAACAACAATCACTGGGATAGGTTTTTCACGATCGTGATGTCGATTCCTCAGCATTCTAGATATGAGTTAACCATATATTTGTTTCTTAAAATCAATGTTTGGAACTCTTTGTTTATTTCTTATACCATGTTTCTTGATTGTACTCTCATTTAAATCACCCACGACTAGCCCTGGACTAGGAACAACAAGGACCTTATCATTCATTTTATCCAATACATATTCTAAGGATTTTTTAGGAATAAAAATGCATCTGTGGTGTGTATCTTTGGATGACTTACGAAAAACAATCGGGGTTTTGGTTATTGGCACAAGGCTTCCTTGTAATTCGACATGTATGTTTCTCAAAGAACGAGTTGATAGGCGAGGGTTGGTGGGCTCATCAGAACACAAAGGTGAGTCTATTATGGTTTCAGGTGGAGCGAACCCATTTCTATCCATGAAATATTTCCAATTATACCCAACCTTTGACAGTTTTGAAATAACCAAGATTCTAATCAGGTCGTGATGGAATAAGCTAGACCATGCATTTAGGTTTTTCCTTTGGTAAAATTTGGCCATTTTTTGTAGGCTCTTAAGCAAGTAGAATGGAATATTTAAATCAAACCCTAAAAACACCATCAAAAAACAAACATGAAACAGGAAAACTAGCCCATATATACCCTCACAGGTGACAAATTACTTAAGTATCAACAATAAACCATGCCATCGAGGTTTAAACAAAACAATCGTTGTAACTTTAACATTGTAGCGTGATCTCTTGGAAGCCATTAGTAGGTGCCAAGGGACGTCTTCGAATTTGAGGTTTTTCAACCAGGGAACTCCCTCTTGGGGAAATCCCATGGCTTCCGCAATTGAATCCTCAGTCACCTCCAATTGTAAGTCTCCTATCTTGGCCTTAGCACCATTGAAGGTTCGGGAAAAAGATTGAGGAACCTCGAGGTTAAAACCCTCAAATGATTTTATGAACTCGACCCAACAAAAAGCCATGAGATCATCCACATCATCATCATGTGAGAGGAGGGTTTGTGATCCATTCGGCTCCATCCTCACCATAGGCACCATTAGTTTGGTCATGAAAAACCAACAGGAGTAGCGAAGCGGGGCTTGTTTGAAACAACATGAAATAAAAGATAAACTCTGCATTTTCGGAGGAGACCTGATACCTAAGGCTTCTGGAGAAAGCCACCATAGCCAAAACTTAGGCTATTGATTGGATTCAGTACTAGAGGGCAAGTGTAACAATGAAAACCATCTCCTCTAATGACCACCTAGCCCAAAAATGAAGAACTACCACCTGAGGCAATGAATGTGAGCTTGTGCTAGCAAGATGAGGAAGAGACTATTTCATAGCATGGCTGGCAGTCCTGTACACAAGGATTAGATTGTGATATGACAGAATGGGATATAATTCACATTTCAAGTTATATCAAAGTTTATTCTCATTAACGATCGAAAATGTGGTAGGTGATAATCAAAAAACCAAAAAGAATAAAATGCCTAAGGCATACCTCCAAGGTGAACGACTCATATGATAATAGTAAGAAAGCAACCCTTAACTCAATAATTTCAAAAACCTTTAAGGTTCTTAAGATCATTAGGTTCCCTTAGGTATTCATCCAATTTCATAAAGAGAGACTCTAAAATCTATATGATGTGTTCAAACCAGAGCTTGTTTCAATTTCATGCTTACAGCCATGAAATTGAACAAGAAAAAATGAGAGATTAAAAGAAATGAAATCAAACACACAGATAATCAAACGAATACTTCAAAACAAAAACATCATTGAAGACTTCACAAACAAAAATAGGCAGCTATAGAAAATTTTATCCCAATAAGAGTATGTTTTAAACATTGATAAAATCGACATGAATATATGGCTGCCAACAATGGCGACATGTTGGGCGAAGCGGTTAGCTTTGCATTATCAGAACTTTATATCAGGGAAAATATAACTCAAATATTTACTAGAAACAATTAAAAGACAGATCAAGCATTTTGACATTAAATTAGAAAAATGACACAGTCATACCATCGAATAAAGTTCTGTCCAAAAATTGTAATCCGAAATTTCATCTTGATCAAAGGGGTAACGATATTTATACAAGTAACTCCAATACCATTGAGAGGGCCACTGCTTCTAGCATGCATTTATAGCCTCGGAAGGGATGTCATTTAACCCTCTCTAGTACTTCGATCCCATCCAAAAGTCATCCATATATGATAAAAATATCTTGATATCTTATCAATTTTAAAAAACATACCTGAGAATCTTTGAACCCGACATTACTTCGTTGCCAACAGGCCTATTCAGTACCCCGACGAAGTTGTCTTGGTATCATGTGCGCATTTATCTGCTGCCAGAAGACCTGTTCATTATCCCAATAGGTTTACAGACAATTCCCACACATTACAGTGCTTCCAACTCTCTAAATTTGTTTATAAAATTTTCAGAAACTTCACAATAATAAGAAAGCAGGGTGATACTGAAGATTTCACAGCCAGGCAATGATAGGATTGATCTTTAGAAAAAAAAATTCGTTCTTTGAGAATTGATAACTTTCATCATAATTTAGACATCTAGATTTTATTCAAGAAATCATCTCAGGAATGGGGAAGAGTTATGAGTTGGTATCATTAGAATTGGGATGGTGTAAGTAGTTTTAAAGATAATCGTATTTCCCTGTGACTTCAACAAAAATAGGGAACAATGATTTGACAAAGACTTCCCATAATTGATCTGAGTTTAGAACTTAATGTGCAAATGCATTCAACTGTTCTCAACTGTCACTAGTGAAAGATCCAATTCCCCTCAATAATGAATAGTGATTCATAAATAATAATTAAGGAAACACAAAAAACCAAACAAAATGAAATAACGAAAAAATAAAACAAAAGAAAACGTAAACTAAAAATATTTACAAGGGAGGTAAATCTGATTTTCTCAGGTAAATTATTTCCTAAGAGACTGACCATTCACTAGAAAAGTGTATGGCTTCCCCTCTAAGTTGTGCAAACGTAAAGAACTAGGACCCAATTTTTCAGAAATGACAAAAGGCCCCATCCACAAGTTTTGAAACTTGGTATGTTCTCCTTTATTCTCGTGCACTTTGTCCCATTTGAGGACCAAATACCCTACATTAAAATTTATTTCTTAGGATGAAATTGTATCGAACCAGATCTTTACAATTTGTTGATGCTGATCCAATTTATGTTTTGTTGGTTTCCTTACTTATTCCAACTTTAATAAAGATTTTACCTGATTCTCTAAAGGGGGACATTTCTCTTCTTGAAATTTCTGTGAGAATTGTAGAGAAGGGAGCAATACATGTGGAGGAAGGATGGCTTCTCTTTTGTAAATGAGGAGTAAAGGAGAATTACCAATAGAATCTTTTGGAGTGACTCTATCAGCCCAAAGTGCCTTGTACAATGCATTGTGCCAATTTTTGTGGTTTTCCGACACTGTTCTCTTTATTATCTTGATCATATTTTTATTTGTTGACTTAGCCAAACAGTTTCCTTGTGAGTAATAGCGGGTAGAGTATTTTAGTTTAATCCCTTTTTCTAAAGAAAATACATTCATATCCAGGGAAGAAAAATAAGAAGCATTGTCGAACATTAAACATTGAGGGATTCCAAAATGAGTGATAATATGAGAGTTTAGAAATGAAACTACCTGATTCATGTTGACTACCTTTAATGGTAAGTCCTCAGACCACCTCGTAAAATAATATGTTTCCATAAGAATGTACTTTTATTGTTGTGATGAAGGAGGATTAATCGATCCTATAATATCTAGGCCCCACTGCTGAAAAGGTGTGTCTACCATGACAAGCTGTAAAGGGAAAGCAACCTTTTTCACTCATCCTGCAACCTTTTGACAGATTATGCATTTGCGGGCCAAAATGTGAGCATCCTTAAACAAGGTGGGCTAATAGTATCCATCTCTAAGTACTTTTTGGACAGTTGTATCTCCACCAAAATGACCCCCGACATCGCCAAAATGAAGTTCAACTAACACCCTTTCAAATTCCTCTTTTTCTAGGCAACGCAGAAAAACACTGTCAAAATTCTTTAGAAATAATTTATCATTAATTAATTGAAAAGATGAAGATATGAGCCTCAGTTCCCTTCTATTTTTTGGTTCTAGGTTACGAGGAGCATTTCTGTGTAGCAAGTAAAATCTGATATTATCATACCACAAATTAGACACAGCTTGTGCACAACAGATTTGTGTTTTGTTATGTAGATTTGCAGCTGATGTATTTATTTGATCTTCTGATTTTTCAAATGAAATAGCTACCAATTTACAAAGGCCTTAACCTCTAAAATTTTTTCCAAGCACTATTTTGAGATCATACTTCTGAAGGGATGTCATCCAATTTGCCCTTTTCTCCCCTAGCTCTTTCTCCACTAACAGATTTCTTACAGCAGGGTAAGGAACAACAACTTTTATTCTGCATTTCAAAAGGTAGGACCTGAAATGTTTAAGAGATTTGAAGACAATGTATTCCTGCTGATCTACTATGGGGTGGTTTAATTCTTATCCTTTAAAGGTAGATCTCATAAATGAAACTTGTATCTCATTGTTTTCAACATTTTTCTATGTGAGAACAACAACATAAGATTTGTCAGATGAAAAAGTATACAATGTGAAATACTGGGAGAAATTAGGACTCATCAAGGAGGGTGCTTTGGTTATATATTTTCTAATGGAATTAAAATCTTGATTCTCTTGTGATCCCCATTTTTACATAACATCATTTTTTATCAGATTTTGTAGAGGTCTAACCAACTCAGAGAAACTTAGAACAAATCGTCTGACAAAATTAATTTTACCCAAAAAGGATTGCATTTCCTTTTTGGAAGAAGGTGGGGGAAGGTTGGAAATGGCTTGGGTTCTTTCAGGATCAATTATCATTCCATCTTTAGCGACTATAAAACCAAGCAATTTCCCTTTTTCTACTGCAAAGATTGATTTTTTAGGATTAAGTGAAAGACCGAACTTGCGACATTGTTCTAACACATCCCTAAGATGAGACATGTGATATTTCTTATTCTTTAAAAAGACAATGACATCATCCAGTTATACAACAAATGACTGATTGATAAGACCACAAAAATCAATGTCCATTGCCCTCTGGAAGGTGGAACCGGCATTGATCAATCCGAAAGGAATTTTCCTATAGGTGTAGGTTCCCCATGGGGTACGAAAAGTGTTTTTTAGCTGATCTGATGGAGACATAAGGACCTAGTTATACCTTGAGAAACCATCTAACAAAGATAACCTCTTGGAACCAAATACTTTTTGCAAATTTTTTTCCATTGGGGGAACGAGGTAATTGTCTTTATCATAGGCTCGATTTAAATTGTGACAATCGACACAAAGTCGAATTTCTCCATTTTTCTTCCTTACTGGGACTAATTTGGGTACCCATTGAGTATGTCGAACTGGGAAAATGATCTTGGCAGTGAGTAATTTATTTAGTTCCTATTTTATGGTGGGTTCTAATTTAGGATGCATTTTTCTCAATTTTTGTTGAAAAGGTTGGGTTTGGGGCTTCATGGGAATTACATGTTGTATTATGTTCAGATCAAAAGTTTTTAGATCATCATACATCCAAGCAAACACATCTTTGAATTTTTTGAACAAGTTTATGAATGCAAATTTTTCTTGTTTAGAACACCCTTTTCCCAGATTGATATTTTGAGGATTATCTTGCGCTCCTAAATTTATATTTTCGTACAATAACGAGGAACTATTTGTTTTGCAATTGACTACCCCTCTAAACTTTTCATGTAAATCATAAAATTTCTCTAATCTAACAACAGATTTGGGGATAGAGTTTACCAACTCAGATGATACTTCCACAGAACAAGGGTCGGATATTACCATGAAATATCAGAGGTTTTCATTGTGGGTGCTTTCATCGATTACTGCATCTTGGAAGTTATCTTCCATATGCAAAAAATTGATGATCTTCTTATCATCATCAAACACTCGCCAATTTGTGATATTGTCGAGGATCGATGGCCTAAATAAAAATTCAACCGAGAATGCGTTAGGACAAAGACCTTCAGTAGGAAATAATTTAGAGGCAAAATTAGCTAATAAATCATCTTCTGAATTACTCAACCTAGGAATGGAATTTATATTAAAAGTGAGAAATTTGTGTATTAAACTCCATACCTCAATTTGGTATTTTTTCGAATGCGGTGACAAACAATGTATCGTGTTTCTTACCTGTTTGACTATGATTTCAGAGTTTCTGAATACTACCAAGTTTTGCATGTCGAGTTCCAATGCCTTCTTTAGTCCCTCAAGAATTGATTCATATTCTACTATATTGTTAGTACATTCAAATTCCAAACAATAAGAAACAAATGTTGTATTACCTTTGGGATAGATTAGTACACAACCAACGCCTACCCCTTCCTAGGATTTAGATCCATCAAAGTATAAGGACCATATTTATTCGTCATCAGTAATGTTCGATGTACTTCCCAGAGTTGCCATCTGAGTATAAGCCAGTATTTTAGATTGTTGTTCTGGGTTGGTGATAGATGATATTTTAATCATGAAATTTCCAAAAAAGGTATTCATTCTCTATGCCTCAATTGTATTTACAACAATACTAAAAGTCTCATTGGGGTCATTTAAATCTGTAACCGTGTACTTGAGGTAGCGTTCTCCGTTTATTCTGATCTTGTTAGGCTGTCCATTTTCTAGAAACCACCGATGAGACCAAACCGTAGCAAAATAACCATGTAAATTATCTGACCAATATCTACTCAAAAATAAACCACAAACTTTCAGAGTATCAACAACAATAATATCAATTACTTGGTGGACCTTTCGCTTTGATGGAAACCTTATCAACACATTTTTAAGTTCACCAATGACCTTGGCATTAGTTCGATCCAACTGAATGATCTTTAAATCAGAAGGTTTTACTTTAGCATTATTTTTTTGACATAGAGATAGAGGCATTACATTTTATGAGGCATCAGAATCAACCATACAGTTATGTACATTTCTGTTGAAAATTTTGAAAGTTAGCAAAAAAGGAGGTACATTTTTTCGTGAAGAGACAACAAAACTCTGCTGATTTTTTATGGTTGTACTTGAAATAGTCCTATCCAAATTTCCTACAGTTTTCTTTGGTATGTCCCTTTTATCCTAATTTTCAGATGACTTTTTACCGGAGACATCTTTAGTTTTATTTGGATCACTTTCTACTGATTTTTTATTTACAGAGTCATTCTTTTTTTTATTTTCAGTTATACTTTGGATCATTTTCTATAAGATAAGAGGGAATTTAAGTAATTCAAAAATTGATATATTTTCCCTTAGTTTTTTAAGATCTTCAACCAAATCATATTCTAAAATTGGGGCAACAGGGTTTTGTCTAGTTTCAATTTGATTTGGTTGTTTAGAAACCACATTCCTACTTGTTTTGAGTGAAAGTTTGTTTTGTGCTTTACTTCAAGTGTTATAAGGATGGACAATTTCAAAATTTGCTTGAAATATTTTGTCCGACAAATGCTCGAAAATGGGAGGAGATGAGTCCTCCTCATCAGGTGTTTCCTCTTCACCCATGTCATCTTGATTTTCAAGAGGTGCATAAACAAATTTATCATGTGCTTCTAGTATTGTTTGCAAAGCATATTGCAGTCCTTCAAAGTTTAGACCTTCTATGGTCGGGTTTTCCCAGTTTGGAAGAAAAGGTTTCTTGAAAGGTGGTCTAAAACCTCCTTTACTTGTAGATGCCTCCTTAGTGGATATTTTTAATTCTATGACCTGATTGGATAATTTCTGGAAATATTTCTGCGAACTTTCCAAGTCTAATGTCTCTTGTTGATTTTTAGTTTGAGGAGGTCTAGTGAGAATTTCTATTTTCCTTTTAGAAGATGAAGATATTTCAACCTCACTATTTAAACTATCTTTTTTTCTCAAAATTTCCTTCTCAATAAGGAATGCCTCCTCAAAGGATTCTAATAATGTGTTATTTTTGGACCTTTTAACCCATATGACTATATTGTTATGCAGGGCTTTAGTATAGTATGCAACAATCAAGTTTTTTGTAGGCATCAAATGTTGTCCCTTGACCAAGTTTTGAGGGTTCTTGGTCATGTTTGATCATTTTGGACTTCGACAGACTGTCGAAGGTGGAGCGCAAGAAGAAGCAGAGATCACGGGATCTCGACCCCTTTTTGGGTCCTTTTTGGGATTTGGGAATATGTAACGGGTATGGGAATGTCAGCCCATGGGTTTACCCATGTTTAGGCCTATTTTGTAAAGTATAAATAAGTAGCTAGGTGACATAAGTAGTGTGGTCGTTAAGCTAAGTGCTAAGTGAAAGTATGGTTTGTAGATGCTCTGTGCATATTGTGAGAAAATTGCAGAGCTAAGTGAAAGTGGTTGTAACAAACTGTGAAAGGCTTTGTGCTAGACCTAGCTCGGGGAAGGAGGATTTGGCAAGGTGTTCGTATATATCTTGTCCTATGTGGAGTAGGGTTGTTGTGGCTCTATGCATGTAGATGACTGATTGAAGCTAATAAAGAAGAAGAGTTGGTGGACGTATCCTCAGGGTGGGGGTGAACCACGTATATGCTGTGTTGCTCTACTTTGTGCGATGTGTTGGTGTATTTATGTGTTATTTACTATGTGCTTGATATAGATAGATAGATAGATAGATAGATCAGTTTATGATTTGTGCTTATGATGAATCTGGATGATAGATATGACATAGATGAATGTTCTTAGTGCTTGAATCTGTTAGAACTAATCTATTTCTTTATGCTAAGTGATTAAATACATTAGATCAGGGTGAATGTTGTGATGCTCTATTTTATATTTGGAGTAGTTATTGGTTAAATATTGTTGAAGCTTTACTGTTGAGTGCTCTATTAAATACTAGAATCATAGATCTATTTCCCAGCTAATTTTGTAGACATCTGAGTCCTGCAACCACCCCTGCCTCTACCTCGTGTGAGACTTCATCTGCTTCGCAGGTGTTGCCAAACGGGCCAGTAGTTAGGGTTGTGTTGGTGCATTGTTGTAGCGTTGAACCCTAGGTCTACCCCTGTGCCAACAAATGGTTCCATTGCAGGGACCTGAAACTGTGATTAATGGGAACTGAGGAAGAAGAATCTTTGTGCAAAGATCCGACCTGAAATTGTGAAAGCTTTGTGCATAGATCTGTTGCTCTAGTGCATAGTACTCTACTTATTTTCACAAGCTCTGTGCTAAGGAAAAGAAGTATGATCTGAAGAAAAGAGGTAAGATCTGAAAGCTTTGTGCTCTAAGCAAATGAGGTAATATCTGAAAGATATTTTCTCTAATAAAGGTAAGAATATTAAAAAGTTCTAGATCTGAAAGCTTTGTAATCTGTAGAAGTAAGATAAGTGGAAAATTGTTTTTCAACAGTATGGATCTAGGTATGTTTGATAGATTCTATCCTATCTTGAAAACTAGGGTATTAATAGTGAAATAAGATTTGATATGAGTATATCTGATAAGAATAGTGAAAAATATGTTATACCTATGCATAGAAAGAATGTTTGGACTAATAAGTGTATGCAGGATCTTGGAAAGAAATGTTTGCAGGTTATCTACCATGATCCTAGCGTGCAGTACAGGAGAAGATGGGGATCATTTAAAATAAAGAGAGGATTAACCCTCTGTTACAGTTGCAGAAAACTGGGACATCTTGCTAAGGAATGACCTGGGAGAAGACCTAGTTGTCTTTGTTGCAAAGCTATGGACCATGAAGTATTGGATTGCCCTAGAATGATTTCTAAGCTTGAAGAAATGAACATGAGACAAGAAAACCATAAGGCAGATCCATAAACTAAGATTATGGCAGAACCGCAGAAAGAATAAGAAAAAGTATTGCTACATATGAAAGAAACCCTGAATGAACACCGACATGTCAGATTATCAGAGATATTCAAAGAAAAAGAATGCTTTGAAGCAAGAATAGGAGACTTCGACATTGACTGTGTTCTATATGAGGAAACACAGGTGAATATCATGATAGAGAGAACTTGGGAATGAATAGGGAGGCCTGCTATGATTCCTTCATTAGGAGGAATAGGACTATTCAAAAGAAAGATGATAAACCTATGTGGGAAGCTCACTCAGATACCTATAAATGTCAATGGAACTTCGACAGAAGAATATTTTGAGATCATTAAATTCATTGAGGACAATGCTCCATTTACCATGTTACTAGGAAGGCCTTGGATTGAAAGAGATCAAACTAGAAGGTGAGATGAAGAAGAATTTTTAGAGCAGAAGAAGCAAGAGTTAAAAGAATTCATGACTAGAAGGATCACACACTTGATTTAAGAACAAAAGAATAGATCGAAGCTATTTAACACTAGAGACCCAAATTTCGAAGTTGCAAGAACAATAGAAGACCCACAAAAAATTGAAGTACCTATTCCAGATAAAGAAGAAGGATCACCCTCGAATCTTTGGAAAGAATATCAACAACGCGAAGTAACTATGCCAAAAGAAGATGAGAATCAGAACAGAAAAAGGCATACCGAGACGAAGCTCACTGGGAAGAAGGCTAGAAAGATAAGTAAGAAGAGAGCTAAGATCAACAAGTTGCAGAAGGTTCTAGAGGGAACCTCGCAGAAGGAAAATTTGAAAAATTGGAGCATCGTTGGGATATCAGAATAGCGACACATGACACTTTGCCATGGCGAAGCAATATAGTTGTTGGGAACATTATAACCATTATACCAATGCTCTGAATGGGTAGAAAGGCATTTATGGTCAGACAACTCACCATATGACCATTGGGACCATGCCATAATGGATAAAATAGAGTTAATGAAGGCTTCTAACCTATTGCAATAGATTTGTTGTTGAGTTACCTATTTATCCCATCGCGCCATGCACCAAGAACACATTTTCCAATCGATAGTTTGAGCCCGCAGACTAAGTTGATTTTTCACAGTGATCATCAGGCTCTTACTCTCTAGACCATTATTGTGTCTAAGTTACCCTTTGAACCCAATATTGTTAACCCCGAGCATGTATGTCGGATGAGTTGAGTGCTGCAGAGAAAGTTGTTAAAGAAGTTTTGATCAACCTCGTGATTGAAAGATTCATTTCGATGTCTACAGGTGTACAAGCATCATCGACGAGAGAACTTCTAGCCTCTCCGTCAACTTCTCGCAAAGCTGAACCATCATGACCATTAGATGAAGAAAGAACTAAGCACATGAATGATCTAGTGAATGCCAAATTTATCCCGACCATATTACCCGCCTATATACCACCTCTGAGTGGTGTAGTAAATCGAGACAACGTGCCCAAAGATTTCAAATACACCTTGGTTATGACATACCTCCTAAAGGGTATATGCATAGTTCAAGAAGACCAAGATAAGATTGCAGCGTTAAAGTTTAGCAACTTCAACCTCAGAGATCGTAAAGTCTATAACATGCTCACCGCACATAATTACCTAACCATAACTAAGGGGAAGAATTCGAATATAATCCCCGAGTCATGGACTATGAACCTCGCGCAGTCCACCTTGTTGAACGTCATGAAGATTCCCCACTTTGGTAGACACCAGGAATTCAATGCATGTGTCAAGGCGTTTCTTTCTTGTTACAATGGTGGCTATTTATGGCTAAACCACTGTATAACATTTGATCTGATCCTGATCAATCAGATCATGGGATTGAGTATGCAATGACCTGATCCACAATATTTTTACCCAAGAAAATCCATGGATCGTGCTCTCACATAGAGGATTGAGGACACCTATGGCGATGTCGAGAAGGGGATGCGAGGATACAAGGTAGATTCTATCCAGAGTGGCGCAGTACACCTCTCCTTTCAACTAATTGCAGGGAAGTTACTAAGAAAGAACCAGTTGGAAATGTTTAACAGGTAGCATATGCTTATCATTGATGGAAAGTATAGCAATGAAGATGGCATGAATACAAGAAGAATGTAACAGACGGGCACCAGAAGTATTTTGGGAAGAAGCTGTAGAGCAACCTCGATGAAGCTACAGAGCAACCTCGATAAGATCAGAAGAGATAGTGCAGAGGATGTTTGGTATGTTTTACAGGCAGCGTAAGCTTGTCATTAATGGCAAGTACAACAGTAATGATGGCTTGAGTATAGCACCGATGATCAATAGGAAAATAGAAGATAAGTCCAGGAAGATTGAATGATCGAAGGCAACGCTGGCAAGTACAATAGTGATGATGGCTTGAGTACAACAGCAATGATCAACAAGCAAAGAGAAGATAAGTCCAGGAAGATCGAATGATCGAAGGCCCGAGAAGAATTTATGATCGTTGGATCCCATCCAAAATTCCCGACAGCATGAAGGTCGTCAGATATGAATAAAGACAAGAAGAGGGCACTGAAGAGGAGAATATATCTCAGGCATCATATCTGAGCGCAGGGTCCGACCACCGTTGGATCGAGGAAAACCTGCACGATATTTAAAAGTGAAAGGAGTAGAGGGCTCACAAATCCCGAAAGTAGGAGGACCATCCATCTCAGGGGGTTATGTGGACCATTTATCCGACTCCCTGTCAGAGTTTCGAGGATCGAGAGTTGGAGATGACAAGTAATATCATCCACATAAATCTTGATTTCGCGATATGCAAAATCGCGACGTAATCTAAGCCGTCAAATCAAGATCACATATGGACCGTTGATCTGACTCACGTCAGCAAACCACATCAGCTAGGAACATGTGGCACAACCAGGTAATGACAAGTGTTAGACTGATTCATCATGCCAACCACATGTAAGTCATGAATCAGGGTGACACGTGGTATTTATTTAACACATATGACGTCAGCAGACTTACACCATGTCGGAATTTTGAGGATCGAGAGTTGGACATGTCAAAGATTATTGACATCAGGAATATCGATATCGCGATATGTGAAATCGCAATGTAATCTGAGCCGTCATATTAAGGTTGAATCTGGACCGTTGATTCCAGTCCTTGTCAAAGTTTCGGGGATCAAGAGTTGGACATGTCAAAGAATATTGACATCAGGAATCCCGATATCGCGATATGTGAAATCACGATGTAAGTTGAGCCATCAGATTAAGGTTGAATCTGGACCATTGATTCCAGTCCTTGTCAAAGTTTTGGGGATCGAGAGTTGGACATGTCAAATATTATTGACATCAGGAATCCCGATATCACGATATGTGAAATCGTGATGTAATCTGAACCGTAAGATCAAGTGTTGATCGGAGGGCTACTGATGCACGACATAGTGAAACTGTCAGAAACCATTGATGGCGTCTTCTAGAGAATTCGAAGAGACCCCTATGTGATCGCCAGAGGAGATGAAGAGTCTCCAAGCTTCGTCCAAGGGAAGGAATACTATTCTTAGAAGGGATTGACAGATGGATGAGCGTGGAAGCCTGTAACTAAAAAAAAGAAGGTGAGCTTGACTGTCACAGAGAAGACGAAGAGTCTCAACCGCCAGAGAGGCTGAGGAATCTCAACATAACATCCAGTGATGCTGAACGCATGGGAAAACGGCCAGAGAAGCTAAAGAGTTATGATGATGATCACGCAGAGCACTCGAGAGGTGGAGAAGATTGGCGCGGTATGAGCATGCAGAGGAATGGTGAATATTGCATGAAAAAGATGCACATAAGCTATATATATACACGGTATAGAGAAGAGAAGGGTTGCTATTACTGTTGGAGTTTGTTGTGGTTGTTGTTGGTGAAGGTGATTCAAGTGTGAAGAAGGAGGAGAGTGCAGCAGCTGAATTGAACAGAAGAGGATCTGTGCAGTGAATGGGTATGGCACACAGAGCATAAAAGGTAGAAGAACATACAGCGCAAGTGATGTGTGCAGGAAGGGAATGAGGCAGACAGAGTAACGAAATGCAACAGAACAGTGATGAGTCTGGTAAGCCATTGTTGAACATTATATCACTGTAATAATTTTCAGTAGCAAAGATTTAATATTTCAAGGTGGTTGGGAGGTGCTTGGGAGGACTTTTGTCCTCAAAGGTTCAAGTGGGAGCTTGAACATAGGAAGTTGTAGCTTCCATCTGGTTGTACCCAGAGAAACCAGGGTGGCAGGGTGGTGCAAGAGAGAACTATTGTTCTCTGTGATACAGGTTGGTGCCTGTATGATTGAAAGTTTGTGCTTCCATCCAGTTGGTGCTAGAAACACTCAGGGAGTTGGTTCTTCCTTCTAGTTGGTGCTAGAAAAACCAGGGAGTTGGTGCTTCCTTCTAGTTGGTGCTAGAGAAACCAGGGAGTTGGTGCTTCCTTCTAGTGGGTGCTAGAGAAAACAGAGAGTCGGTGCTCTCAGCAAGTAGCATCTTGCAAAACTGAGGTGGTAGCCTCATTATGAGTTGGTGCTCATATGTATGATAATGTAAAGAATGTAACTATTACTTATCATATAAAGAAAAAGAGGTTTTTACCCTGTATGGGTTTCCTCGAGAAATATCTGTCTCTTTGTTTCTCTTATATGTGACTGATGTTGAATGTGTCATTGTTTATTTCCCTGC